>PVLA01006759.1:0-117447 GCA_004027455.1 Hydrochoerus hydrochaeris
TTTTTTTTTAATTCACTCTCTATCTTTTCAGAGATTCCCAGTGTGTTACTTTTGGGGTCCTCTATTTCAGTGTCTCCTATACTTTCGTCTGGTGAACTATGTTTGAGGCTGCATTTTGCTTTTTCATTTTGTCATTTTCACTCTGCCTGGTGTTTTCTATGTGTAAGAGGGGATCACACACTCTTTTCAGACACACAAAAGTCTTACAGTTAGTTGGAGGGGTTTTACTTCTGGCCCTATTTATCCCCTGTACACCTCTATTTTAGGGGTATACTAACCACATTGATACAGTCAATCTGGTGTAGTCCAAAGTTTGCGACCTGGGAGCAAAGTTCCAAATTTTCTCACACTAACTGGATCCCGCTGAGATCTTCTGATGTTCCAGGTGGGAGGGCGGGCCCATCTGTAGCAGTCCAGGGCAGTTTTTAGTCTTGGGTGGGCCTCCTGGATGTTCCCAGTGGCAGGGCGGGCCCACGGGGGAGGTTTCAGGCAGCTTACCCCTGAGGCGGCCTTGTGCTGAGTTCAGGTGGCAGGACGGGCCCTTGGTGAAGGTTAAGGGCAGCCTTGCCCTGAGGCGGGCTTGCGCTGAGTTCCAGGTGGCAGGGCGGCCTTCAGTGGAGGTTAAGGGTAGCTTACCCTTGAGGCGGGCTTGTGCTGAGTTCCCGGTGGCAAGGCGGGCCCTCAGTCCATTTGCTACTTTGAAAATCAATATTTTGAGCTTAAAATGTCTCAGTTCCCTTCTCCATAAAGTCAATATAATAAGGAGAAATATGGCTCCTGTTCTGCAGGTTGATGCCCAATATCTCTATCCTCTGTAAGAGAAGTGAAACATTATTCTAAGTACCAAATTACACAGTGGAACTTAAATAAAGTATAACCTGTGAGTTCTAGACTTAGATGAATCTTCTGGAGAACTTTTCCCACTTCCATCATTTGCTTCCAGAAAAAAGATGGGAGATCTCCAACAGTCATCCTGGAGCATGTAGTAATCTTGAAAATGAAAGTCACATCTGGTCAGTGAATTCCTCATGACACCTCACAAACCCTATACTGTTTTTCAAGTCATTTTCCTTAGAAGAAAATTGAACCTCTTTTTTGGTCCCTACCATTCTTGCACTAACAGCCTATTTTAAGTCCTAAGCCTCAATGGGCTCTTATAAAGGATAAAATTAGATAAAGCATGTAAACTTTTAGCAGTGCCTGGATTGTAGAACATACCTTTAAAATGATAATTATTTTTGCTAAATTAGGCTTGGATTTCATAATTTCACAATTACGCTGACAGTCTGGATTCTCCTCTGGATGATGTACAACATAGTTTTCAGTAAGGCTAAGTGATAAACAAGTGAAAACAAAAGGACACAATGAAAGCTCTTTAGCAGATCTCTAACCAACACACTAGACTAATGATGCCCAACACTTCTCTGTAATAACCTATAGAGACTCCCAGGGCTAGGAGACTTTTTGATGAGGTATTCCAAGTACTTACTTCTGTTCTCAACAATTGTATTTATACTTAGCAAGATACATTGTTTCCAAACATATTTTACCTGAGGCACCTGCTATCAAAATGCATCCCTGTGTTAAATATTACATAAACTAATAAAATATGAGTTGGAAAAGTAGACAGGGTTAAATACTCTGGGAATTTTAGGTAATACAGAAACATTACTTTTCAAGAAGGCAACACCATTTTTGAAAACAAATTGAAGTATTCTACGCTGTCCCACAAATTCTCATCACACTCTTTTTGATTTCAAAGAAATCAAAACTAGGCATGAAACATAATGCATAATAAATGTGGTTCATTGAAAAATGACTGACTACTTGGGACCTTGGTATATGAACACTTAATCCAAGAAATCTCCTTAGCCTTACACATAAAAATTGGCGAACAAGACAAACCATGCCTTCTCGTGATCCAGCTGGTATGCAGGCTGGGAAACCAGAAGAGCATTTCCTGCCTCCCCAAGCCACTGGCTGATTCAGAGGACTCGGGGTGAGATGATAGCAACAGAGATGAAAAGAATAGCTTGATGACTGTATTGTTTGATTGACTTTACAGGCCTGGGGCTGGTGGTCCGCGCATCTATTTAGAGAATGGCAGTGTGCATTGTGGCAACTGTGGGGAATTTCCTTTTGTCTTGTTTTTGAAATCTGGTGTTTTGTTCCACTTTACTGTTTTGTTTTATTCCTGTATCTGGTAATCTGAGCAACTATTTTGATGATAACAATATGCAGTATAACAACCATTGTTAAATTCCTATCATCTTATTTTAAAAACCTAGTTATTGCTTTGTTGTGGTGGTGATCATTTTGCTTTTGTTGCTGTTTTTTAGGTTTGTTTACTTCTTGAATTTTCTGTTCTTTCTTTTTTCTCTTTAAAATAAAAAAAAATAACTATAGTACAACTATATAAAAAAAGTGAGGGGCCACATTCCATGTTACCCGAGGAATGTACATTCCTGGTCAAAGTCCAAGTTCATTGTCTATTCTTAATTTTTATCAATATGGCTGATCATCCCATTCTATTGCAGGCACATCCACTAGCTAGCAGCCTTATTCATAAGCTAACTAAATAAACTATTTTCTAAAATTGGCAAACAAATGTACATTTAGTTGTTTTAAATTACACTGAAATACATATGAGGTGTATGTGTCTACTTGTCCTTAATTGCTTCACTGAATATTTCAACTCACTTGCCAACTACCATCCTCAATCATTTTGCATTACCCAGCATACTTTAAATCCCATCTAGAGTCCATCTTGCTGAAGGCATAGCCCGAGGACAGATATCTAAAGCAACTCAGGTTTTATTGTGAGGGTACAAAGACACTTGCTCCCATGGCTCACAAGGTGGATCAAGAAAGAAAGGAAACCAAGGAAGGAATTTACATTAAAACAAGTTAGGCAGCACCAAACAAATTTCCTTCAGAGGCCTAAAGGGGAAAGTGATCTCTGTGGACAGAGGTTTAAGAGACATCCTTTGAAATGCTCCTGTTTATTCTGCAGGATTTTCCTACTTGCTTCTTGAAATATAATGATAGTGAACCATCTTTCCCTGGAGCAAATCAAGACAAACAACAGACCTTCTCTAATCAAATACCTTATATCTACTGTTTGTGCAAAGGAAGTCTGAAGTCATCCCCCTGAGGGACAGGCAAGGAGAGTAGCAAGGCCTTTCTCTTTATCTAGCATCATGTGCATTACAGAGACTCAGTACCAAGTGTGGATGACTTAACAGAAGAAATAGAATACTATGGCAGATAGTTGCCAAAATGGACTTTCCTTCTGTGTGCACAGATGCTGTAGTTTTTATCAAGTGGCTGAGTTTAATTCTTCTCCCTTTTGACCGGGCTAGGTAACAGGAAGCCTTGTCACTTCCTCCAGTGTGTTAGAAGGCTGCTAGTGGGATACCACTGTCAAAATCCAGTGTTGCTGTTATCAGAAGCCCAAGAGCTCTGAAGATGTGTGTAGGTATTTTAGGTGATAGCCCACCCCATAGCAGCACCAACTACCAGCTTTATAAGTAGGCCATATTGGCTGTCCACATCAGTGAGACCTTCAGGTGACAAATGCCCTGCTCTGTCTCCTAGTCACAACCTCACAAAATTCTGCAAGCAAGATCATGTTGTAGTTTTGAGCCACCAAATTTTGAGCAGTGGGTACATGGAACAGATGCTATTAAACATAGTGGTAAAGATGCTGTCAAGCATAGGGTTCTGAATCTTCAGACTGTGTTGATGCAAGTCCCAGCTCTGCCCTTATCTATATATATTGACAGTTACTCTACCTTTCTGTATCCATTACTCGATCCTTCTTTCTTTATCTCTGTGATATATGGTGTGAATAATATTACCTATCTCATGGGATATTCATAGAATCATATACAAGTATGTCACAGAAGATATATATATATATATATATATATATATATATATATATATATATATATATATGATTGCGTTACCATGACACTGTCATCATCATCATCATCACCATTATCACCATCAATACTGCTGCTAATGTTGATGTTATTGTTTCCTGAATGTGTTTTCAAATTTCAAGAAAGAGAGATCTTTGACTTAGCCTTCATGTTCAAAAAAATGGAAAAACAAAAACTAAAAATGGTCACTGTGTACAGTGCTTAGAAAATATTTTGTATGTAGTAGAAGTTGGTAAACCTATTTTCTGGTTATTGGTGTCCTTGGGTAACTTTTCCAGCATTGTAGCAACTAACCAAATTTTCGCAGTATTTTCTAGGCTATTTGTCATCTCTAAGTCTCTTAGAAGTAGCATAGTTTTAATTTGTTAACATATGTCCATTCACTCATTCAATATCTATGTAGAGTCAGAAATGTGGCAGACAATAATTATGATAGATACTAAAGTTATAACAAAAGGTTCAAATAGCTATTAAGCGAATGATTGTAAGAGCAAGGACAGTGTAAAAAAGAGAGAAGCAAAACATGGCTGTGGTTGTGTACAGTAGAGGTATCTAATGTGGTCTGGGATTGAGAAGTATCAAGAAAGTTCTTCAGGTTAAGAATTAAAGAAGGAATAAATAGAAATGTGTGCACAACTTAGATTAGAGTGAACCAGCTGGTGAGTGAGAGCAACGCGGGTGATTGTAGCCCTGGAGGAAGTGGTAGTGTCTGTGGCAGAAGCAGCAGCCCATGCTTTTTCCTAAGTTAAGGAAAAAATGAAAGCAGGGAGCATGTGCTGGGTGGAGCCAGGAAAGGTGAACAGGGCTTCTCACAAAGGACCTCCAACACTCAAAGGAGGAGTCTTATTTCATCTTTGGGAATTTAGAAAATAGGAAAACCTTTTAAATAGAGGAGTGACACAGTCAAAATGGTTGTTCTTTAAAGTGGCTCTCACTATGCAAAGAAAGAATGGAGAGGCATACTTGCTAGAAGACATAGCTATAGCCCAGAAGAAAGAGAACAGCTCATGCTAGGGAGTGGTGGTGGCATGGTAGGGAAAGGCACCCAAGTCAACACCATCAAATAATAATTCCTCAACGGCAGCTGTTTAATTGCTTTGAGTTTTTCTGAAGGGTCCACTTGGATCTGATGCTACTCTGGGAGGACAGGGGACTTTGATTACTAATTGTTTGCTTAATAGCGAGGACACTTTTCTCCAACAGTGCCTGATGCTCAATGCTTGGTATTTTGAAAACATTCAACACATTCTGAATCAGTTTGATCCTGACTCAGCAAGTATTTGTTGTTGTATGATCTTGGAAATACCATTTCTCTGCACCACTCTTTTCTCATCTGTGAAACGGGAACGAGCACAGCATCTACTTCTGGGACTGTGGTGGGAATTAAAAATATGAAAAATATGTAGAGTACTGGAGAGGAGGGAGTTCTTTACAGTAATGATTTTTACTTTGTAACCCTTGAATCCACATTTCACAGAGATAAATAGGTGGTAGGGCCTGAGAACAATGCCTGTGTAAATATGAATATTAAATTAGAAAATGCATTCTAACTCAGTGGGACCACATAGCTACACTTCTCTAAAGAAATTTCTTTTCAAAGAATGACAGGTCTAACCCTGAACAAAAACATGATCATTACTGACATTTTCCCTTTGAATGGTGATTTAAGTGGTAGATTAGAAAAAACCTGTTCTGGGTCATAAAAATTCCAGCAAGCCAGTTTTGATGGGTTTTTTATTTGCTGGTGGGGAAAGAAAGCTATGTTAGTGGCCACCACACAGAAGGAAACCTCTGAAGCAGAAGGGTAGGCTACCAGGGTGATTGACTGAAGTGAGCTCCAGGGACTTCTGGGAGAGAATTTTTGACACTTTCTGGGAAAAGAAGTCTTGAAAGCCTGTCTCCAGCAAAAGGGATTTTTGTCATGTATTGGCGAGAGCCTGGAAGTAAATTTTCTCTCTTCTGCCTCTGCAGCAATCTTTTCTATCCTTACACATACTAAAAGAATCAACTTCACTTTAATGAAATGGAATGTCAACAGCCACAAAGACACCTAATTCTTATCAGCCTGGGTATTAAAATATCTTTTGAGAACCATTCAGAATTTTCATTTATACTAAACCTTAATATATAGGGGGCCAAACTGATATGAATAACAAATATTTGGGACGTTATTTTGCATTGAAACTCATTGTGTGTTAATTTTTAAGTAAAATAAATTTTTCTTAATTTATTTTGAAAGTGTCCTGATTTGACTGAATCTTGGATTTTCAGGAAAAATAATATTTTTATTTATTTTTCTGTTTATCATTTGGAGCTTGACTTCTTTTTCTTCCTTTCTTGGGTTCTCTTAAATACACACTACAAGCTAAAATAATCCTCAGTTCATAGTTTAAATTTAAAACATAAATACCTTCGATTTATCCATAAAAATAGAAATAAAATATATTTTAAATTCTAACAGAACTAAGATATTATTTTTATAAAAGCCATTCGTTTTGAGTTATGGAAACATATCTCCGAATAAGGGAGGTGATTTTTCTGGTAAATACAGTTAGTAGAAGTAAAGGACAAAAAAGCATATCATGTTTATTAGAATCTTCTTGGTTACAAGTGTCAAAAATAGGTGGGAGGGAGTTATTAGTTTATATAGGAGTGAAGGTGAGAGTCAAACATTTTATTTGGAGAAATGCCACAAAGTAAACATTGAGCAGCAAGCTATAGAATTTTACAGTGTAATCTCAAGTATTGTCTATTCTGTCTCTTGGTGGTGCCCTTCAGTATGTTGGCTTCTTCCCTAGGCTCTTTGAAGTGACCCCAGACAAGTTCAAGCTCACATTTTTTCAGGTTTAAATGCCAGGGGGAGAAAGCACAAGCATGTCGCTGTAGATAAGTGTTGGGATCAGCTTGATTTGGGCTGATGGGCTGGGCTTTCACCTTGTTAGGTTTTAAACCAGTGCTTTTCCATCATGCAGGACCTTTTCATTATTATTTGTTAATATCCTGTCTGTCATGGATCACTACTTTGGTTAAAATATAATAAAAAATAAATTAACAGGAAAATGAAATGAAAAAGACTTACAAAATGTAACTCTGAATTTCTTATTATTAGATTTCACTGACATAAAATTACTCTCAAATTGCTATAGAATGTTCTAAATGCTTTCTTTTAGTTTCTGAACTTTTTGCAGACCAGTAAACATCACACCTTTAGGAGCAGAACACTAAGCCAGAATCTAGCAACCCACATACCAAGGCTGTGTATTGTCAGTTTAAATAAAGTTTTTTTTATTGAAGCACAACCATTCCCATTTTTTAGCTTATTGTTTATGCTTTCAAGATATATGAAAGAGTTAAGTACTCGAGACAGTGAGCATATGGTCAAAAAGGCCAAAGTACTTACTACTTAGGCTGTTAAAGAAAGAAAACTACTGCTCTAAGCAATCTCCATGACAAAGAAGTGCATAATATGCATGGCCAAGACAAAAGCACATGTCCATGGTTGGAGAGTAGCAATGGGATGATTTTCTAAAGGAAATTGGAATTCAGCTGCCAAAAGAAGGAAAAATGCTTCCAGGAAACAATGATCCTCCAAATAATTTAGATATTTTTAGTTTTAATTTTTATGACACTACTGAAACTTGAATTACTATATAAAATGCTGCAAAATTACAATCTGTTAAGCAATTTCAAGTCATGACCAAAACTTGTTAGCATTTATCTCAAACTTTTTGAGGAATGAACAAGGATAAAATATGCAAAGAAAAAGTTTTAAAATGTTATTAAAATAAGAGAAATTATAATATCCATCAATATAATGTATAAAATAATCATACTTACAAGATATCCATTTAACTCTGCTTTCCAGAAATGCAAATAAAAGCTATTTGCATATTTACTTGGAAAGTACAGTGTTTACTTAGAAAGTAGTATATATATATATATATATATATATATATATATATAACACAAATATTTAAAGACTGCAAAATACAAAACTGTAAGAGTGAGTAGGAAGAACAAGTCTGTTGGAAGGACAGACAAAATTGATCAATGAGTATTAAGACAAAATAATTACAAGTTATAATTAGACCATAATTTGACTTTAGTAAAAAGTGGTAGAACTAAATAGTAATAGGAAGGCTCTTCTTCAGCAAGAGACATATCTACGAGAAAGTGATATGACAGCCAAGTCCCACAAAAGGAGGAGCTAGCCAAAGCAAATGTGTAGACACAACATAGAGAACTGTTACTGGAAAAACTAATTTACTAAAAATATAATCCACAAATATCTGGAAAGTTAGAAACCAAACCTTTAGGCAGTGCCTGAGTATATAAACATTCTTTTCCTGATTCAGAAAAATGGCAAAGCATTGAAGAACTCTTAAGTAAGTGATGATATTATTTGATTTGCTTTTTAAAACTTCACTTTTGCTATTCTGTACTGAATGAGTAATAATAATGACATATGGTTGAACCAGTCAGCTCTCCCTTTGCTTGGACAAAGTACTCAATATCTGCAATTTAAAGGTAGGGAGATTTGACTTGGTTTCAGGGGGTTCAGGCTCTGGTTGCCAGGCTCTAATGCAAGAAGATCATAGCGGATGGGATGGGTGTGGCAAAGCAAAGCTGCTCACATCTTGGCAGCCACAACACAGAGAGCAGGGGTGAGTGCCAGTGAGAGACAGACCCTCTGAAGGATTTCCCCACTGACCTTCCTCCTGATAGCTGGGCCCCACTCCTGTAACACATTCAACCATCATTACCAGTGAATTAATCCAGTCACGAGTATAGCACCACTGTGATCCATTCCCCTCTCCAGAGTCTCTTAATCCAATCAAGCTGACAAACCTGACCATCGCAATTGTTGATTGACTGATGTTCTAAGTAATTTAAGTAACTTGATCCTCACAGCAGTCCTATTATTAACTTCATTTTACAGGTAAGGCTTTAAAGCCCTACAGGTAAGGGTTTAAATACTCTTTATTTTCTGTTAGGGAAAATAAATTTAAGTCTTCTTCTTGTGATTTGGACAAATAGAATGAAACAAAATATTTGTTTCCAAACTCTGGGCTGCAAGATCAAATATTCTGAGTTGAACACTTACGATAGTGGATTACTAAGCATTGAATAACTGGGTAGAAAATGAACATGCTCCTGGAAACACGGATGAATGTAGATAATCATACTAATAATCAGAGGCAATAGACACTTATTGTTAATGTAGCAAATTAATGAGAAATCTAGTCTTCTTCATAGATGTCCTGAGTTCCTTTACCTGCATGATTCTCCCTCCCTGACTCCCCTACTGCACACTTCCATCTGCCATGTTTCCCCTCCCATCTCAAGCATCTATTCTTGATACTCTGAGTTATGCAAAAGCTTTCATGTGGTCACAAATAGTCTTGACCAGATCTAGAGTTTGCTTTCCAACAAAAGACATACAGACAAGCCTAAAACTCATTCCAAGACAAAAATTAAAATCTGTGTTCAAACCAACACTCTTACACAATTACTCATAGCATTTATTTTAGCTAAAATGTAGAAACTTAAATGTCCACAAGTGGGGTAAGTAGACAACATAGTATTTATCCAAGCAACAAAGTATTACTCAGTGATAAAAGGAATAAGATCTTGATGCATTCTCTAATATGAAGTCTGAAAACATGCACTTAGAGAAAAGCTTGACACGAAAGATCATATATTGTGTGGTTTTGTTTATATAAAATATCCAGAATAGTAAATCCATTTAGACAGAAAGGAGACAAATGGTTACCAGGGGCTGTGGAGTAAGGGAAACATGATGCTAATGGGTGAAGAGTTTTCTTCAGGGATTCTGAAACTGTTCTAAAGCTAGACAAGGGTAATGTCCATGCCTTGTGATTGTACTGAAAGCTACTAAATTGTATGTTTTTAAATAGTTAAAAGAGTAAGCTTTTGTTAAGTAAATTTTACATCAGAGGTTTAAAAACATTGTTCCAAGAATCATTCCTGGGAGGGAAGACTTCTCATGACAACTTTATGTTTCCATTTCTTCTTTCTGAGACAACATTTTGTAACAATACATATTCTGAAAAAGGAGCCAGCAAAACAGCACTTATTAATTTCTTTTTTCTCATAACTAAATGCTTGATTCTGAGAGCATTAAGTTAAAAAAAGGTGATCATCATAGTAATGACAATAAACCTTATTACCATCATAAATTTTATACAGAAATCATGTAATTTAGACCAAAAAGGTAATGCAAGGTACAAAATTGAATGTTGGTATATATATTCAGTTGGTACTTTTGAGAATTATATATTTAAAGCATAAATCTATGGTGAAAAACAAAAAAAAGATTAATGACCATATTTTTGTTTAATTTGTGTACAATACAAAGCAAACAGTAGATCTTCCCAGCCATTGAGTTTGTATCGCCCTTAGTCTGCCGTACGCATTATTGCAGGAGGATCTTTCTTACAATTCTAAGTTGCCCTTGTCTAGCTCCCCAGACTGAACCAGAGTAGCTAGTGGCAAGGTCTTTGATTGGAAAACCAGCAGGGCTCCCATAATCCTAACCTCAATTCCTCCAAGCACAAATTGTTCCGAGAGCAGACAGTATGCTCTTGCCTGCCGCAGCACTGTGAGGGGCCCCTTCTTGCACACTGGAGCCTCTCAAGCAGGGCTATAATCAAGATCCAAGTGTGACAGGCACATTGCTCCCGCAGTGTGTGCACTAGGACCTCCAGATGATTTGATTAGCCTCACTTTGTTGACTCAGGAGCCCAGCTGCAAGAGAGCTACAGTTTTACCCATCACCACCAATACTGTATTCTCACCCTTGACTCAGTCTCTTACAGTGGGAAAAATAAATCCTCTACACAGTATGAACTATGCTTATCTGTCCTGTCTTTAACTTCACAAATTTATTATCCAGGATTTTGACAGTAAAACTAATAAGCTTTCAATTGTTCCTCATCTCTGCATCAACAAATGTATCTATAGCTAGAAAAAAAATTTCTAGGAGGATAGTGAAGTCCAAGGATAGTGGTTTCAGCCATGTCATATGGTACACAGGTATTCAAAGATCCCTTAAGTGAGACCAAATTATGTTCAAGAAATACAAACTACTCCTGCTATAAGTAAGGAGTAGTTTGTAATTTTTTAGATAAGGAGAATATCTACTAAAAAAAACTGCAAGAAAACACTGCTAGATTGTAAAACTGGGGGATGTGGAATGGTAAGAAGAGAGTGCATCTTTCTAGAAGGAAGAAGAAATAAGAAGAGTCATATTATATCAAGCAGATACCCAAGACAAGAGTATGTGTACAGAAACAAGGAAGGATGTGGAAGATCCCATGTATAAAATATTTATGCTGTTCAAATGGTGACATTTTGGAAGATACACAGGTACTGAGACAATTACAGGGACAGAATCATGTAACACTATCAAGTGTTCATCCAATGTCCAGCGTTTAAAAATATGTTTAAGAAGCACAGAGTTAAGAACCATGTGCTAATAAAAAACACTTTAAAAAACATTTAAGGCAGCTGGATGTGGTAGTGCCTACCTGTAATTCCAGCACTTGGGAAGCTGAAGCAGGAAGATTACACTGGGCTGCATAGAGGCCCTGTCTCAATAACCAAAAAACAAAACAAAAAATTGAAGGAAATGGAAGTGCTAAGTACTTTCATTTGGTCATTACTCATTAAATATATGCATCAAATATCACACCATACCTCATGTGTACAAATAAAAAATGAAATATTATATAGAAAAAATAAATGTATCAGCACTCTTTTTAATTTATGTTACATGATTACCAGTTAGGCAATTAGCTGAGGCAAACAAATTTGATTAAAACTAGTAGCTAAACGTCTTCTGTCCTCTTAAATTTACACCACTGGACTTAGTAATTCAAAGGAAGAGAATGGAGAGTGCTGTGGTCAGCGGTGTGATCCCTAGTGCTTAAAGTATGGAAAGTGGAAAATTTAGAAGTGGTAATGCAGGCTTCGCCTTTACCACCATGATACACAGGAAGCAGGATTACATTTGTCTGTCTCCTGAGGAGTGGATGACATCCCTCTATGCCACTTATGGTGGGCCACATGCAGCATCACATTTCCCAGTTGCATATGTCAGCCGTCTATTCTCACAGCGGTTGACACAGTATTACTAAGTTTTATATTGTATTTAAAATTTAGAGTTTGCATACTTTTGAGGAAAATGGAAACTTAAAAAAGGTTAATAAGACTAACAAAGAGACGTTCATTAGCAACAGACTACAGACTCATGGGGAATTTTGAGGCATAATTCAATGTTCTTTCCCATTGTATAATTTTACATGGTAAGGGGAAAGTAAATACAACAAAAATAAAAGTACAGGAAAATGACAGATTTATTGGTCTCTGCAAAAGAAAAAAATAGCTAACTTGCTATGTATGTTGGAAACTTGCCCCCTGATAGAAATCAACTAGCTTGCTCCAAACCTTTTGATTTCAGTCTGTTCTTGCTTATTCAAAAGAACAAGAGGAAGGTCAGATATCTATTGTATTGATTTGCCAGAGTGTATTAAGAAGAATCAAATGCAAATGTATCTCTCCACTGTGCTAGCTATTTTCTTGTCCCTGAAAGGGGAAAAAACTCATTAGATCTTTCCCTTTGCATATGCAAGATTACATTGATTGCTGGTTTTTAAATAAACATATAGTATAAATATCTGAGTGGCAATAAATATGGAAATAAGGCTAAGCCTTTAGCTATGATAAATTTAAACATGAAGTAATAGGTATGAAAACAAATGTGAAAACAATATTATTAACAAATGCAGTTGCCATAAATGTTATTAAGTTAATTATCTTCTTATCTTCTGTGGGTTTCTAATCATACATTTCTACTAGGAGATGAGTAGAAATAACATTTCCTCTATTCTTTCATTAGAGATACACTGGAAAAGGTAACCATTTTTCTTACATCAAAACAATAAAAACCTGAATTTAATTGAATTGAGGCAATTCAGTGTGAGCTGGGTAAATATGAGATTTTCGTGCTGTGAAATAATGCCAAAGAATTTCACGTTCTAAAAAAAGTAAATATTGAAAGTGATTTGGTAAAAATTCCACACAGATTTAAGGTTTTAAAATATTAGTTAAATGTGGATTAATATTCATCAAGCGCATGATCTTTTAACATTTTTCTGATTCTTAGTTAACAGATAAATAACCTACTCAAATTACTTCTCTATCTTTATTATAGCTCTCAACATCATTTACTTACTCAAATTAAAACCAGATATATACTTTAAAATTACTTAGATAATGAGTATCCAGTATCTAATTAAATGCTTGTAATATAGCAAGAATTATTCTATATAATACTAGCGATGCTCATCATCACTTGTCATCAATGATCACACATCTCCATATGTATATAGTTCATAGATATTTATGTAGGTGCACATGTACTTGCATATAGTGCACATACATTTAAACATATAGATAGTATTTGCATATATAGTATTTGTATATGGATATAATACTTGCATATGGATATAATATTTACACGCAATAGGCCCTATTCAAACGTCTTTCCAGATGACCTGTAATAGTCTCATTTCTATGTAACCACCTCAACATCTCTCTGAGGGTGAAGCACTATGATTATTCTTATTTAATGAATTAGGACATCAGGGTTTACAAACTCTGAACAACTTCATCTAGATCTCTTAAATGAAGCCCTGCTAACCATCCTTAAAGTGTCTAGCACTTGCTCAATCACCTCAGGTGTGCACAGAGGAGCTCATCCATAACTAGACCTATGCTGCTCCTTTCATCGTGTAGGGCTTAGATTTGTTCCCCACAAGGAAGAATGGAGTTGCTTAAGAAAAAAAAACAAAACTTAGAATCTTTAAAAATATAATTTATTAGCTTCTAAAAGTAGTAAGTAGTTTATCAGTATGAAGATTAGTACATAGCTGGCTTAGAAAAATGTTCTTTTCTTAACACAATTAGATACTACTATCCTTATCTTTTGACAATTCCCTCTACCTATCATCTAAAGTAAAGGTCAAGGACTGGGGTTTAGTTCAGTGGCATAAGCACCTGCCTCACAAGCATGAGGTCATGAGTTCAATCCCAGGTACCAAAGGAAAAAGAAAAAAGTAGAGATCTGCTTCTGTAACCATCTTGCTTATGCACTGACTGAAGGCCACACAAAAGAGAGGCCAAGGCCAAGAGGGGTAAGTTTTACTCTTTCTGTGTGCAATTAACACTTAAGAACACATTACCCTCTTTACTTAGCATATCACTTAGCATCGATTTACAAGGAAAATGAGGGTAAAGGGACTTAAAATTGTTTAATATCTTATGACTAGTAAATGACAAAAAGCGATATTTAAAGAAAATAGAGAAACAGATCATCTGTGCACTTTTACCAAGCCTTGTGTGAAATGGGTGGCAGACCCACTTTACAGATGACACTCAGGGCTTGGGATCGTGACTTGATTGGCCAGGCTCTCATCACCGACGGTGGAAGACATAGGATGAGAAACAAATGCTGCTTTTGCTTCCTTTCTATATTCATCTAGGTATCTCCACAGCAGTAAACTTAAGAGAAAAGGAATGTAGGGGCCAGCTTGGCCATCTCCTTTAGGAGAGGCAAGTGCAGCTAGGGTAGGAGCAAGTGGATTGGCCCCATATAATAGCTAATAGATGCCAAAAGATGAAATGCCAGACATACTACCAGACCAGTGCTGTCCACTGGTACTTTCTACAGTGATGAAAATGTTCCATTCTGCATTGACCAATATTGTACCTACTACACGGGGCTGTTATGCCCTGGAAATGTGGCTGGTATGATTGAGGAGCTGAATAGTAATTGTTCTTCATTTCAATTAATTTAAGTATAAGTAACCACATGTGACTAATGATCACTGTATTAGACAGATTGGAGTGGACTAGGCTTTTTTAGCATCAGTTTGAGGAATCACGTCCATCTTTGTGCTGACACAGAGTGCTGCCTACTTCATAAACTAGTGTAGCAGAGTCCCCCAAAACTGTGAACCCTAGTATAGCTTTACTTTCCTGATTCTACTGCCTCCCAAAATGTTAACAAATTTAATAAGTAAAATAGGAAAACAACAACAACTAAAAGAAAAAACAACCAGGCTCCATAACACATTGCACTTTTACTCAGGAGACTGAGGCGGGAGGATAGCTTGGAGGAGTTCAAGTCCAATCTGGGAAACAGAAAGACCTAGACTCAAAACAAACAAACAAACAGACCTGTGAAGAAAGCAAAACAAGTATGGTTCTATTTTACAGAAAAAAAAAAACTTGGCATTCACATCACTAAAGTAACTTTTCATCCTATTATTCTGCTTATTTTCTTCCTCAATAACTTTTGATCAAATAGAAAATATAGAAGATTTAGACATTGTCTTAGTCCATCAGGGGTACTACGGTAAATACCATAAACTGGGAAGGTTATCAACAACAAAAATTTATTTCCCACAGTTCTAGAAGCTGGGAAGTCCAAGATCAAGGTACCAGGGGATTTGATGTCTGATGAATAGTAGTAGCTTCCTCAGACATCTTCTTATTCCAGTCACCCAGTGAGAGGCCAAGGCATCTCTCTTGAGTCTTTTATGAGGCCAATAATCTCATCAAGAGGACATCATATTCATGACCTAATTGTCTCCCCAAAGTCCTACTTCCTAATACTAACACCTTGAGGGATAAGGATTTTAAGACCTTAATTCTAGGTAATATGAATATTTAGTCACTTATACATTTGGAAAAATCAAAATGACCTTAAAAGCCCGTTATATATGGCTAGGAAAACATTCTTTTATATGGTTTTCAATTTTTCCTTTCTGTTGTTGTTATATGACTCCATCTTTGAAACAATATCTTTGATATTAACTTTAAGTCCACGTATGCAGTTGTATATACATAAAAAGGTTTCATTTCATTGTTCATGTTTTCTACCTCATTTCACCTTTGTCTGCCTAATATAATTTCTTCTTGGTTGAAATTTCCTTAGTGACAAGAAACAAACTTCAACTGATTTAAACAAAAACATTTCTTGGCTATAAAATAAAAGACTAAGGCAGTGGTTCTCTATATCTGTCTCTCTCTGTCTCGTCTCTCTGTCTGTCTCTCTTCCCATCTCTCTGCTCATTTTATTCTATATTGGCTTCCATCTCAAACAAGATGTGCCCAATTAGTAATGAAAAATACCTCCATCAGTTTTGTATTTTACCAAATCTCAGCAACGAAAAGAAAAAGTATTTATTTTCTTGATATCATTAGCAAAAACCCTAGAATTAAGAATTGCTGGTTGGCTCAGGTCACAAGCTCATTTTTGAATCAGTCATTGTACCTAAAGAGATTGTTCCAGTTGTTCATTGATACATAACACCTCCAGAAATTCATGACTTAAAGCAACCATTTTATGACATCTCATGATTTTATCAGTAGTTTTGAATGACATTTGGCAAGGTAATGTTTCTGGCTCTCATGGCATTGAGAGAGGTGTTCCATGGTACTAGCCTGATAATCAGACTGCTCTGAAAAGTTCAAGATGTCTCATTTATTCTGGCTTGAAAAGGATGACAAGAATTGTTGACTGTAGTATCCACCTGTCTCGGTAGTTACACTTCTTCCAGGATGACAAGGGATTCACAGAAGATTCCAGAAAGTGTGAGCGGGTGCTGAAACTAATTTAATTATCTATTTTAAGAAGTTCTGGGGCTGGGGATTTAGCTCAGCAGCATAAGCACCTGCCTTGCAAGCGCGCAGTCATGAGTTTGATCCCCAGTACCAAAAAAAAAAAAAAAAAAGTTTAAGTTCCAGGTGTCCCTTTGAATGCAGTCTAATGCCATCCCAGACTCAACAGAATGAAAACAATGGGGAGGGGTAGCTAATTTTTCTTTTGCCATAGTCTTTAGTCTACAAAAAGGAGAGATCTGATTGGACAAGCTTGGTCATGTGACCACATGCATTTTCAAGGGTTTGAGTCAGCTTTACCTGGAGCATCAGCTATCATTTGGAGAAAACTAGTTTCCTACAGCAAAATTAGAGCATAGTTGCCAGAAAACAAGGGAGCAGATGCTAGGACATGTAGAATTAACAGCATAGTAAGAAAGACAAAAATATGGGACTCATAAAAGCCTGAACCCCAATCTCTCCTATTCACTGACTTAACCTAATTAATAAACATACGAGCCTTCTTTTCCCGATCTATAAAATGTGAACAGTAATCACCTTCCCAAGGTTACTGCAAGCATAGACAAGGCACTGTGTATAAAGCATTAATGTTTGCTGAATAAACATTATCAACTTCTTTCCTGATGAAGCCTCAAACTATGGACATGAGCTATTCTTGAAACCTGCCCTGACTTTGTGAGTGATAATAAAATGTAATAGCCTAAGGAGTTTAAAATATGTAGGAGCCAAGTATTATTTGCAGGCAGCACTGGGTCTTAATTCCCAGATGCAATTCACATTTTCACTTTGATCAGTAAAAGCAGATATAGTTTGGTCTCTGCTCACATGAGAGTACTTCTATACTTCCTTATAACAGCATACTCTTTCATCTATGAGCTTATTGTCCTCAGAATACAAAGCATTCAAGACCATCCGTCCTTTAGGCAATATTGGAGGTTGCTCAACCCATCTTCATAATGGAATTTAGGGCTGAGGTTAGCTTTTTTCTTTTATTGGTCATCACTGATAAAATGTGATTGCTTAATATTTTTTCCTGGACATTCAGTTACTGGAAGCTGTCTGGAAAATTCTGAGATTAAATGTGTCTTAAAATACTAGACTGATGGCTTCTCTGTCTGGCGCTTTTCATCATGAAAACACTTTTGAAACAGACCTGTCCTTCAAGAAATGTTAGGCTGGGTTTCTACATTTTTTTTTTTTTTTGTGAATGCCAGCTGGAAAACTTGAGCTCTGAATGTTGTAGCTCTTTCATATTTGACATTTTCATTTCTTTATCTTTTCAATTAGTATGTCTATTTTTTAAATTTGATCTGAATAAAAGTGATCTAGAGAATTGTACAGCATCAAAAAAGAACACTAACTCTTCTATCTCTTGCTCCTAGAAGCAATGAAAAGAGTACCCTAAGACAGGAAAGAAGTGGTTCATTGTGTTCAGGGTGTAGGGTTCATTCCATTCATAATAAATGGCATTGTTGAGCTAATAATAGATGTAGCTCAAAATAACAATGAAGACACAGAGTAAATAAATTGCTCCTCTCTCAGTTTCTTTCAGCATCTTCTGATATCTTAAAGAAATCTCAATTTGGTAGTATCATATACTATATTTAATACCTCTCTAAAATTTGTTCATCTCTAATTTTTTTAAAACATGTTAAGAATTTCACATTGGCAGGATGACAATATCCATCTAGAATTTGTAACTGTTATATTTGTTTTTGCCTGACCCTTGAGCAAATTGTATGTTTTCCATTTATTACATAAAATGTAAACTTCTTTTTCTATAAATCCATTAAAGTAAAAAAAAATCCTCAAAGAGACACCCTGTACTTTAAACCAGGTGGTGATCTTATCTCCATTTACGGCTTATGGAATTTCTTTTGCCCAGGCTCCTTGTTTATGAAACAAGAATCCATAATTGTTTTTGTAACATGGGTTTGGAGAAAGCTGTGTGGCTTGTAGTAATATAATCAATGCTAATAGTGAACTACCATTCCCCTGGGCATCATCTTGTGGAGATCTCCACAGAAGGAAGGATTCAATGTTGATAGACCACTTGCTTCTGTTAAGGGAATTAATTCATGCCCAGCACCAACTGCTCAACTGCACTTTACAAATGAAGGAGGGAAAATTCATTTGATGGAGAAACAGTATGGCCTGAGATAGGAGAGTGCTGTTGCCAATCAAAGAAGATCATTTCCACGATAATCATCACATTTTGGATTTGCCACAGCAATCACATTTGTGTAGAGCCTAGTTAATTAGGAAGATTGAGTCAAATTCCACAGTACCTAAAATATACCAGTCTCATCAACCCCCAAAGACTTACAACCTATTATCCTCCAGAAATGCCTAACCAGTAATATTTACCAGGATATGACATTCTACCTCACACCTGTGGATTGTATACACCCTTTTCTTCCAGTAAAATTACTCATTTCTACTTTGCCAATTTGTAAATTTCTGTTTGTGCTTTAGCACTTATCACAGACACCACTTTTTCACCCTCTGAGATACAGTTTACTTTGTCTAACATCTGATTCTTACTATGTGAACATGGGCAAGTTATGTGGCTTTCCTTTGATTTACTTTCTTTCTTTCTAGAAGGTGATAGTATTCACACTACAAGCCAGAACATGTAACAGGATTTAGTTACAGAACCAGTGTAACTGTCCTGGCCCCCAGTAAGTCCTCCACAACTGTTATGATTTCAAAGTATGAAACATTTTATCATTGAACTGAATACATTGATTGCGATTAAATTATATTTTTTGCTCCTTAAGGACATGCACTGAAATTTATTCAATTGGTCTTTAGCCCCAGCATAGTACTAAAACTGCAGTAACATTTGCATTAAACTGAATTACATTGGAACATATCTGGATAAAGTAAGTTGATGATTACTAATTGCTAATTACTAATGACTACTTGTACAGTAATAATAACAGTCCTAATTATTGAATACTTACATTACCAGTCATTGATATTAGGTTTTATGGTATATTAATCTCTTTAATCATACTTTTTTTTTTATTGGTGCTGGGGACCGAATCATGACGGTGCGCTTACAAGGCAGGCGTTTATGCCACTGAGCTAAACCCCCAGCCAATCATACATTTTTTTAAACAAGGTACTTATTATCATTTGGGGGAGTTAAGAAACTGAGACAAAAAAAATAATGCTTTACACAGAATCGCATAGGAGAAGCAGGATTAGAATCTCTGATTCATTATTCTACTTTTTATAATAATAATTTAATGATTTGCTACTAAAGAAATGTATACATTAGATGTATTTCTATGTGGGTATGAGTAATAAAGAAATAAATCCATTTGTTTCAGGTGATAAGCACTTAGATAAAATTCACAATGTATATATCATTTTATATCAAAGTCTTATAGTGATTATATTAATCTGGCCTGTTTCTATGTTAGTTATGTAGATGCTAAATTCTTTTAAATAAAATAGGAAATCTGTTGACTTTCAACTATAAAATTTGAATGTCAATTTAGGTTCAATTACCCACAGAATCTGATGGTTCATCAGAGCTCTAGAACTGGTCTTTTGGAAACCATCTCTTGCCTGTGCTTTCTGATGTGCTAACTTGACTCTCAAATGGACCATATTCTGGAGGCCCTGGATGTTCAAGTTTACAGTTTACCAGTTTAGCAGCCCTAGGAGAAAGAGAAACAGCCAAAGCCCCAAAACTGATTCTTCAAATGATTTCTTTCCTGTCTGATCCAAATCATTGAGACAGGGGTAGAAGGAAAATTTGAAGAGACTAGGAATAAGTCACATGCCCATAAGAATTGAAAGACTGAGAAAAGGTTGTTTGCCCAAAGATAAACCCAAGCACTCCTATTAAAGAGAAAAAGATGGAATTACTGCTGGGGAAGCCAATATATCAGGTAAATATAAAACCGGTTTCAGATTAATTGTTATTTATTCATAAAGCCTGTCTCTTAGATAATTATATGACAACTACTTTAATAGTTAACAGAAGTGAAATGACTAAATTACATTTTAAATATAAGTCATTTTTCCACTCCCAAATAATAATAGTTACCACATGGTTCTGTAGGTATCCAGATGATCCTTGATCCAAATCACAAGGTAAGAGGGATAATTAGAAGATTGCTGATATGATTTGAATATGCCCCTCACCAAGTTCATCTATTGAAAATCAACACGTGCTAATACTAGGAAATAAGAGTTTTGGAGATGATTAGCCTGTAAGAGGAGACTCTGTGGATGGGTATATGTTACCTTTCTGAATTAAAAGAGGATATTACTCAAGAAGAGCTACATAATAAAATTCATCACTGAAAGAATTTTGCTGCATTCCTTCTTGAAGGGAAAAAAATATCTTATGGCTCAACAGACCACTATAATATAAAGCAACTTTTATTTACTCAGAATTTCACATCAAGCTATGTGATGTTTGTTTGTTTTTTCTTTGAGAAAAGTTGTCATCTCAGAAAGTGAAATGAAAATAGTTTTTAGCCTGCCATTTGGGCCATAGCCAGCTTGAAAATTCAGAGCATAAGGAAAAAAGTTTCTTAAGACCTGTCTTCTCTGCAAATAATATTAATTTACAAAGACTTTTTAGTCTCACTCCCTGTGGCTCAGCCTCAGGTAGAGGTGGATTTCAATCTTCCACTGATCAGAGAGAAAAGAACCATAAACAAACACTGTATATTAGCAGCCTTTTTTAGCTGCTATTTTCCCCTTTTCTACTGATGGTTGCTTTACAGACCTCTCCCAGGTTCTTCCATGTGCTATCGCAAGCCTCAGGAAATGCTTTATCAAGACAGAAATTCTTGTTTTCCTCTTCTGCCATAATCATACTGCGACATCCAAATGAATCTTAATAATTTAGCAAGGTTGAATTTAGCTTCTCTAGACTATAACAATTAGTATTATCCATTGTGACCAAGTCTGGATTGTAATTAAGAAAACCCAGCATCACCACCGACCCTATAATGTCCCAGGAAAATGCCTAATTTACATACAGCTGGGCCGGCTCTGCATCTTCTGCATCTGGTGTACTGAGAACAATGTGATTGTGCATGCAAAGTGCAGATGCAAATAATAAGGACAGAAAGCCACTCTCAGGATCAGCAACCACTCAACTGAATTTTAATGTTAAAGAAAAATCCTTCTTGAATCACTGTGAATACTCATTCTACAAGGGAAGAAAATGGCAGTGTTTTGCCCTTGCTGCAGTGAACATCTGGATTCATTCAGTGATTCAGTGGATCCTCAAATATTTACTTAATATCATTTTTTGTAGTTTTTATTTTAAAAGGATTAAAATCAAGCAAATAAAACAGAATAAGCCATTCAAAACAAAACAGTGTAAGTGACACAGAACTTCAAAGCAAGTAATAGGAAATTAAATGGTTACCATAATGCCTCTTGTTATCTTCAAAATAGCTGCTCATAACTTAAGACATAGTAAAAAAGCAAACAAAACAGAACTAATAAAAACAAAACAATGAATGGAATAAAAGACCTCAAAACAAGATGGTAGTAAATCCAAAATGGCTACCATAATATATCTTGTTATCTTTGAAATAGCTGCCCACGCCATTTGAGCTTAATATCTTTAGTGTCACATAGGATTCAATTATGCAACCAGTAACAGGATGACCAACTCAGTAGCTGGAACAATAGGAGTTGGTTTTTCTTGTATAACAAGAATTCCAGAAATATTAATAATTAATGTGGACTCAGTAACATTAAATTCTGTCATTTTCTGAGTTTTTCTTAATGATGGCTGTAGTAGTTACAGATGGCATTTATGCAGTATAATAAAAACAACGAATGTTTAAATCTTTCAAAGGATGTTTCTCAGTAAAAGACACATTGCCATTAATTCCCCTAAAAATACTTTCTTGCTTCCATCACCTTTATTCCATAGAACTTACCACTTTCTGAAGGAATTCTAGAAATTCTCTTTCATTAGTATCTCTAGTGGCACTGTCATGGTTGCCTTGATATCCTAAATGGATTCATGATTACCTATCACTGTCATTTTGACTTTAGAGAATAGCAGATCCTTTGAATATGGTGTATGAGGATATTTTTATCTGACATAATTATAAACTACTTCAGAAAATAGCAAGATCTATGGGATAATTGTATCCAAACAAAAGGGAGTATTTTGAGGGAGACTAATGGCAGTATGCTTTTTAGTATAATAATGTTTTTAAATTTATATACTTGCCATATTATTTGATCACATCTTGTACCCCTTCCACAGATACACTCCATACTGGAAGTAGATGGATTGAGGTCTAAGCCCACAGTGACTACATTTTTCTGAGAAAATCAAAACCTTTCTAGAGCACCCTCTTCAGCAGACCTTTGCTTACTTTCAGAGACCAGAACTGGATCACATGTCTGACCTCAGCTGCAAGGAAATTATTTTTATGTCCACTTTTTGGAACAGGAAGTATCACTGGGGAAATGGTCAAGGGAATAGCTTTTCTGTAACTTACAGTTCTGGCCACAAATTGTATGTTAGGGATTCTGCTTGGTACCTTGAACACACGTTTAGTGAGATGATAGTCAGGGAACAAAACACTTGAAATATGTAAAGAAATGAGAATATTGATTAAATGTATAAGTTGTCAATAAAAACTTCAGTTTTGGCCTGCTGTCTAGTTATTTCTCATGCAAAATGATTTTTTCTAACAAGAGTCAGTGGTAGACCAAGCCAAGGAACAAAGACACAAAGCAGACTCACAAGGAACAGAGAAGAAACACAAGCCTTTCAACAGTTTGGGCACAGTGTGATTGGTTTACATAGGTTGCTGGCCATGAAGAATAGTTAGTCTGAGTTTTAAATCCTTGAATAACTCAACTAGAAGTATCAAAAACTTACAGTTATTTATAGTTCTTTTTCTAGACAGCTTTGAGAATTTAGCTGTATGTGTGTTAATAGGTGGATTTTGTGTGATGTTTGCTAGTGTCCTTCCATCCAACTTGTTGGATTAGGTATTGTTCATTTCCTTTACTACAAATTCTCAATGAGAGAAAGCATTCTGGTGGAGGTTGTATGAAGCGAGTTGTCTATATTCAATGGTCCAATGACAGGAGAGTGGTTCAAACAGTGAGAGCCACTTGTAAGGAGGTACAAAGGAATAATGAGGGTTCAGAGAATGGGATGCCCTTCTCTTGGATTAAGCAAGAAAAATGTCTTCAGATTTTGTTCTAGTCAATTGAAATGATGCATTAGAGGCAACACCAAGCCCGATTTGGAACCCTAAAAACCTTGCAAAAAGTTTATATGTATCTAAGGGATAAATCAGGGGCATTAGACAGAGGCAGAGCTGTGGCAAATTGGATAATTTAAACTCCATTCAAAGGAAAAAAAACACTATTCAATTAGAGTTAGAACATGTAGCTCCAGTGTGACTAGATCCTTCATTCATTTGCAAAACCTAATATCTGAATTTTAATGTAAAATCTTATTTGTAAACATTGGCAATTAACTTCAATTATTAAAAATCACCATGGGAAAGAATAAAACAGAATCTACATATCAGTTTGCAGACTTTTTACCTTTGTGCTAATGAGTTTTATAATTTCTTAGGATTACCATGACTAGAAAACAAGAGCATCACTTGTTTAACCCACAAAGTGAGCAGCCAGTGATCAAGATGCCATTTAAAAATGCTTTGCCATTGATTGCTTAATTCTGACATCAGTGCTTTTGGAAGCAATAGTTAATGAATATCATGTTTAACTTTGATTGAAATTAAATATGACACAAAATATCAATACTAAAATAGCACTTTTACTAAATATCCTGTGTTCTAAGTTATATGCATCCTCTCAGTGTTTTGCTATTTGGGTCTATTATTAATGTGAATATTTGAGTTCTATTTAATATTTTCAGACATCTACATTTTCTTTGCATATTCATTTTATAAAGCTATCTCTCAGATGTATTTGAATGCATCACACATCTTATATGGAATTACTTAAAGAAACAAAACTGCTGTTTTTAAAGTCAGGATTTCTTTTTTTTTTTTGTACTGGGGATCAAACTCGCAACCTCACGCTTGTCACACAGGTACCTATGCCACTGAGCTAAATCCCCAGCAAAACTATTGTTTTTCATGATTCATTGTGTTGCCTTGATGGTTTCTTCAGGACAGGGCTGGTTCAGTTGGAGCTGAATCTAGGATGGCCTCAGTTGCATGTCTGATGGTTGGCAAACTAAGTCAGGAAGGCCCACAGTAGACAGCTGCTCCCTGTTCCCCACTACCCTTTGTTGTGGTCTGCTTAGGACTCCAAAAAGCACTTTCAAACCTTTTCCTATGTGTGTACGCCATAGCCCTATTGGCAAATCAAGACATACAAAAAAAAAAGTTACATGGGCTGAGGAAAGAGAACAACTTTTTATGAGAGAATAAGAAAAGTCACTTTGCAAAGGGATGATTAAAGAGAGATCTTCAGAGGAGAAATGAATCTGCTTTTCTGCAATCTGGAAGTGAAAAATTAGTATCAGCCAACATAAAGAGGTGGTGAATAAAATAAAAGTTAATCAGCATTACCAAGTCACTATTGCTGGTTTCAAGCCACTGTGACTACTGCAACTCTCCCATCTTGTACATTGGCCACCAGATAGGATAGATTTTACTGTTGAGCTTCAATAAAGCACATCTTGCTTTCAATTTAGCTAACTAATAGCCATGAAAGTCAACAGGAAAAGTAGATGGTACGTAGCTTACAGCAGTGGAATTGTGATTCTAAACTTTTTGCAGAAATAAAACATTCCTACATTTATATTCCTATTCTCCTTTGACTTTTTTTGATGCCACTATTGATAAGAACAAAATAATTGGTAGTGTCCCATTATTGTAAGTTTTCTTTTTTTGCTTGTTAGCACTTTCCATACATTTATTCTGATTATTTAAAGCAAATATTTAGTATTACTGAAATTAAGTGTTGATAACCTCATAACATTCATTTTCTTATTTTCTTTAGAATTAATAGGTGAAACCACTGATGTGATTTTATGTAGCCCATACCGCACATACTGTATTAAACAGAACTCTACAGCCAAGGATATATAAATATTTTCTGATAAGTAAAAATAAACACTACAAAATAGCCCAGACATAGCAAAGGGGGAAAAAGCATGCTAGTTATTATCAAGCATGATTTCATTTTTATGTACAATTAATATATGTTAATCAAAAATAAAATACTTTAAGTAATCATGCTAAGTGTATAGTGTTGGGTAGGAGGAAAACAGAAATTAACTGAGTGTTGTTTTGTGCTTCTCAAGGAGTTAGTGGACAAACGTATATTCCGTCACATCAGCTGTTGGGCACTTTGCCTAGTCACAGAAATGACCAAGCAACAAATTATTCTGCTATTTCAAACACACACAAATCAAATTAGATCTGAGTGCTCTGTGATCATGGGTTATACATTTCATCTTCACATGAAAGTCAAATTATGTTTTCTGAAGATAAATTAATTACAACAAACCCAAAGGCACCAGTCTCCTCCAGAGACAGCATGAGCACAATAGTATTATAACATGCTGTTCTCTTATTTTACCAAACATCTGTGTTAACAGATTCACCGGTATCTGTGAGAAAGGCAAGTGTAACTGAGAGCCAGGAGCCTGCAGCCACACTTCAGCCCTCCCCGGGTTTCCATGTTCTCAGTTGTAATTCATTCAGCCACACATGAATCCCTAATAAAATAAGAAGAACAATGTGTCTCGTTCAATTCGCCAGGATTTGGCTTCTTAGGCAATAGGTGAGCCCAGGGTGAGAGACACTTCTGTCCTCATTGGTATCAATTTTTATAGATCTAAAATGGCCTAAGAGGTTTGTGTGCCCTGTTCTTTCTGCCTGGTCTAAAGTCTCCATCAGTGCCAAGAGCATCTCCCTGGGAGTTTGAACTTTCCTTTAATCTAATCCATTTAGAAAATGACTCACAATTTATTGAATAAAGTAGAGAAAATTGATACCTTTTCATTAGGCTGACAAAGTCTTTTTCACTGCTGGCATCTGAAATGTGTTTTCTATTTAAATTTTATTTATATCAATCTTCTCTAGGGGGAGTGAGATTAAAATGAAAGACCTTCCAATCAGTGTACCACTTTCCCATTACTGCCAACACTGTGAATGCTAGCTCTGCAAATGAACTCCATGCCAGGAATTTTCTGGGCATAATTTAATGTTTGAGATCAGTTGCAAAGTAGAATAAACCAAAAGTGATATTTTAATATATCAATAACTGTGCAAGTGATACTTTAAATATGAAAAGAGGAAAGAGTACTTAACTGATGTTATTTGATTATGGTAAATCTGTAGCAATTCTAGCAAAAAATGATATTATAGAATCTAATCATATCCTCATGAAATACTTTTTTAAAATTGAGAAAATTCTTGTATATCAATATGTTCCTCCAATGAGCCATTTCTAAAGTTATAAGAAAACATATCTAAATAGAACACTGTGCCTCTACCAAATAGGATCATGCATAATGCTTATTCTCCTTTTGATATTTATTTGTATGCCCTGAATGTTAGAAAAAGAGTATGTATTACTTTTAGGACTGAGGGGGGGAAAAGTAATATATTCCATCATTGACAAAATGAAGAATGTTGGAAAGGTTTGTGCCTAAGCAAAATTAAAAATTTCTATTGACAGGAAACTTTAGGGTTACTTTTAAGTATTCTGAATGTAGAATGTTAAACTTGAAGATACAGGAGTTATACAGTAGGAAATATCTTTAGTATTCATGGTTCTTTGTGTTTCTCTGAGCCATTTATTAAAAATCACGTACCTATACAAATCCAGAAACACATCTGGCTGAATTTAATTCTGAAATGAAATCATCTCTCTAGTTAAAACTGACCAACGTTTGGTGTTTGACTTGTAAGTAGATTTAAGGTTAGAGTTAACATGTAGTAGAGTACATTCAGACTCTAGCACTGGCTTCCTGCTCAAGATTTGTTTGTGTGTTTGTTTTATGTTATTGGAGATTGAACTCAGGTTCTTCATTACTGACCTACATTCCAAGCTCTTTTTATATAATATTTATAAAATATTTTATATAATATTTTTATTTTATTTATTTTTATTTCAAGACAGGCTCTCCCTAAATTGCTAAATGGCCCAAAATATGCTAGAGTTTATAATCCTCCTACTTTAACTTCTCAGTGTTCTTTGATTACAGGATTACCATCATACCTGGCTAAGAAAACTCATGTAATTGGCAGGAATTTGGAGTGTTCTCTTGAGCTGCCAGAAGTCTCTAGAACCTCTCCATGTTGGGACCTCTGTAGTGTGACATAATTTAAACTACTTAGTGTTTAAGTTACTTAAAGAGAAATTCTCTTAAAACTACCATCCCAAAATCTGAATCAGATCAACTTACTAATTTCCCATATAAGATATGGTATTTTTATGTATCTAAATATATAATTGAGTATTACTTGCTTTTACATTCAATGCATGGCTCCCACATTAGACTCCAGATGGCTTTAAGGTAGGAACTGTGTCTCTATTTTTATAATGTTCAGCACATCAATTAATGAACAGTTTTTGAATACCTAAAAGATAACATTTGTCTCCAAATATCTCCCAAGGAAAACTACCATTCAGAGAAACTGTGTCACTTTTACCTTCTCAGTTTAAATCCTGCTCATTTCACAATCCCACTGTCACCTATACCCTTACCAAAGTAAAACTGCCTCTGTTTGAAAAGCACCAGAATAAAATCTGAATTAAGCCAATATAAGTAAATCCTTTCACCAATTATTAATTCCATGTATGTCTTGGAGATATGTCATAGATCCTAAAAAGAAAGACAATCTAAACAGTAAAAAATAATAAATGCATGTATCCTAGGATTAATATAAACTTTCACAGAAAGTGTGGTGTTAATGCTGGATAAATAGCTGGGTAATGGATGCATGGATAAATAATAGTAAATGCTATGTACTGAGTAAATGTATTAGTCATTATGCTAAGTCTCTTTTTTATCTAAAATTCACAATATCCAATTTTAATTTTTATAAATCTGTCTATAATTAAGGAAACTGTGTCTTAAGCAATTTTGAAAGCCATACTAGCTGTAAGTGGTAAAATTATGATTCAAACCAGGTCCTCTTTAACACATATATGTCATACATCACATACCTTTTATCACATATCACAAAACTTAGTGTGAACTAATGCATAATATCTCAAAAGTGGATCATATTCTTAAATGTGTGTCACAAGAAAGAAGTTTAGAGTGTCTTCGGGGAACCATATTCAATGTCTTTAATTTTCTGCTTACTTTAATGAAGACAGTAACACACAGGAAGTCACTGCAGGTCCTTTGAAGCCTTGTAGCAGCTGTTCTAACAACCTTTGCAAATAGGAAGTCTGCAGAGCTGTCCTGTCCCTCTAATGGAGCCTTCATCATTGCATTAGATTGCATGACAACTTGTGCAAAAATAAGGTTGAGAACTTGTCTTGACTGATATTGATAACCTACTTCTGAGAACATGAATGCATTCATATGTTCAGGTCAAACTCTCATCAGTCATAGCAACAAGCTGAGTTTGGCAGAATGTCGAAGAACAGTGGTTTACTCTCTAACTTTATGAAACTTTCTTTTTCTGTGTAGAGGAATTTTTTTCCCTTGGAATTATTAAAATGACACCAATGAAGTTGATGGTGCTAATATTTATTGAATATTTGCCAAGTGTCCTATTCTACTTTGTGCTTTGAATGTATTTTCTCACATAATCCTCACAACCCTTCACTGTAGGGATTATTGTGTCTCTTTTCATTTCTTTTTTATTCATTCATTCATAATTTAGGGCCCTGTGTTGAGCCATCTGTGCCACCCCGAGATGAACACAGTGTGAAGTCTACCTGTGTAGGATCAGTCATCAGGCACATGAGACTGGTGCCATGAGGGTTACACTTTGAAATAGTGGAGTTTCTGGCCTCAGTGTTCCTTTCATATTCCTAGTGTCATTTTTAGCTCTGTCTTACAGTTCTACTGCAGGAACCTCTAATCCAGACCCCCTGCCTTCTCTTTGAATGCAATGGCACTTCACTGCAATTTGTGCTACTTGCTTCTTTCTTCCTGTCTCACATACAAATGCCAAATGCATTTGCCTCAAGCACCCTTTAATTATGTTTTCCTTTTGTTCATTGGATCTACATTCAAGAATTTTCACTGACTCACCATTACTCAAAAACAAACAGCAAACTCCTTAATTTTAAAAATTTTCCAATCTTCTTAAGGTTTTCTTCCTTCTGCTCCCCAGTGTGAGCCTGCTCTTTTACACAGGAACATATTTGCTTACCAGAGGATCGCTTTGCTCACTTATTCTGTATTACTATGACTTATACCAAAAGGCCAACAGTGCCCCTATAGAGAAACTTAAGTAAATGGTGAGCAGGGAGGGTAAGGACTGTGTAGTGTGCTCCATTGGAGCACTGTCAGTAAATCAAGAAGTGTTTTGATAAACATTTGCTGATGTGAGAGTCAACTACTGTCCACTGAAATGATAAAAAAGACTATAGTTCTTAATCAATATGTTTATGTAAGATGTAATAAATACTTACTGTATTTATTACACCCATTGCTTATTACTAGCATCTAACTACATTTCTATTAGCAAATGCCTCATCAGTAAACAACAGTAAAAACAAAATATAAAGCTTCCTGCTCTCTATAAGACTTATGCCAAAAATGGATTGAATCTTCTTTTATAGTCTTCTTTTGCTGTATATGATCTGGTATAAAGGAGAAATATGACCTGGTGTAAAGGAGAAATCAAGACTCATAATTAAAGTGGCCTTAGTGATTTTAAGACTTTCTCAAAAAAAGATGAACAATCTTAAAAGGGTTGAAGACCAGATATTCCCTGTACATGCATTCATAGAGCAAATCTCTGAATCCCAGGGCTAAAAGGGACCTTAAAGAGCCTCTCTCATAATCACTACAGATAAGAAAGAGTTGGGTCTTATGGCTGATATATAATTAACTTAGTTGTTAGTCTTTGCAGCAGTTATGAATCTACTTCATAAGTTTCTCATGGTTCCCAAGATTGTTCACTTTCAGGAATATCTGTTAAAATGCTACAACTAATGGAATCAAGCAATGTGTAGTTCCAACTAGGAAAAAAAGCAAGTAAAATAAACTAGTTCTTACTTAATTTTTTAAAATTAATTTCTCAAAAAACTAAATGTTTTATTTTCTGCAATGTTTGACATGAAATTATTTTCAATAGTACTACAGCAGAGAGAATCAATTTTCTTAGCAGCCAATAATATTTTTTAAGTTCTCTGAATATGGCACATGAAACTAGAACAACTTAGCATTTTGACAATGAATAACATGAGTTTTGCAGTTAAATTAGCCACGATTATAGTGTTAATTCCTGTACTTCCTCCTCCTGGGTAAGTATAGGAAAGTTAACCTCTTGGGCTTCAGTCTTCTCATCCTTAAAGTAAATTCATAATAATAATAATCACTTTAAAAAGGGTACTGTGCAGATCAATGTAATACATTTAAAATACCTAAACACATAAGAGGCATTCCATAAGTGTTATCAATTTTTAATATCTCATTGGTTTATAATTTGAGATATTTAAGAGTGATTTATATTTATATTTTTCTTACTATGAGTATCTCCATAAGAAAGAAATTATAAAATCAGTGAAAAAGCATTGTTGTTAACTCATTTTATGAAATCTAACAGATCATTCATCTCCAATAATCTGAAGAGCTTCTAGCTTGGGAGAAGAGGAGGCAATTATAAAATTCTTTGTGAATAATTTAAAAGATACTACAGGAAATATAAGTTTATGAGAAACTGAAGTCCTAGCTCGACCTAAAATGCAAAGAGTTATATTATGATAACTGTATAATGCATAAATCTGAAACAGTTGGTCTAATGGCAACTTTAGAAAAACAACAGTGGGAGGAGAATGAACCCAATTCTAAATAAGCCAGAGTAGTGCCAAATCATCAAGCTCAGTTGAAAAGAGGAAAGTATAAAAGGAACTTTTAGATATTATAAGCAAGTCTGGGGAAATACTTATTCTTAGAAAGCTTCTTTCCCCACTCTGAGCCAGTGAATTTTTACAATTTTGAATTAAAGGTCATCTGTGAGTTTGGAGTCTTTTCTTTCTTTGTTTTCTTTTCACTAGTGACTCCATTTTCATTTAGGAGATATTAATGCCTAAGAGGAAAAGAAACTACTTTCTTAGCTTATAACAAAGTAGGTCAGTTCCAAGAGGGCAGAGAGCAGATCGAAGGAGGAGGAAGATCAGAGCTCTTTAGAAGGAAGCAAAAAAAAAAAAAAATACTAAAGGCTGACCCCCATGGCTGGCATTCATTACTGGTATGCCTCTCTGACAAAACAGTGACAACACGCTAAATTAAAGGGTTGTGAGGAAATCCTTTTTCCCCTCAGAGCAAAGATCAGAGGGTTCCCACTCTTGATGGCTTAGATTCAGGGCAGTAATATTGAAATATTAGATGTGTTTTAAAGGATAATGGTCAGAATTGATAGTAAATGTGACGAAGCTGTTTCTGATTAAGCACCAGCCAAAGGGGAGATGCAGTTTATAGGTTTTCAATGAACAACACCAAACCCTGATTTTATATCACATTACTAGTTTTACAATTTTTTATTCTCTCTCAGTGCTGTCTTTGCCACCAAACAGTTGCTTCTCTTATTTAATATTGTCACCTATTCATTCACATAATTAAGCTCTCTCATCTGTGGCAAGAAATTTACCCTACTCCACACTCAGAGACAAAGCCCTACAATTAAAAAAAAAATGTAGAACTCTCTTAGTCATTTTGTACCAGTAGAGGGTTCGTCTTTTGTTATTGCTGTATGTTCCACCAAAGTATCATATTGTCTTGCACATGAAAGGAATCCTACAAGATTTTACTTCCTATGCTTGCTTAGCATGTCCAATGAAGTGGCATTTTACACATTTTTGTTTGTTCCATCTATAAAACAAAAATAAAATGTGGCAAAATTACCATTGAAAATGTTCTTAAATTGATACATAAAGGGGTACATTATCTTTTCCTCTATCATCCTGTATGGTCATTTGCAAAGATTAAAGAGCACTGAATCCTAAAGAAGGGAAAGACTGAAGTAAAAAAAACAGAAGTATGCAAAAAGGAAAACTCAAATACAGAAAGATGTCCTAGATTTGTAAACCATTCTGTTTTTAAGATAGCAGTCTGTTCCCTTTAGTGAAGTCAAGATGGGCAGAGAATTTTATTCTTGATTTTCTGCAGAGTTTATCTCATACCCCTTTAATATTAAACCTCAGTGGCATTAAAAGTTGTCATTTTTATCACTATAAGACTTAAACTTCATGCGGGACATTCATATTTAGGAAGGGAGCATGAAGTTCCTAAAGAATTAGAGTCCAGGCCAGCCACCAAAACCGCCAACAGGAAAGGATCACAGAACACACAATGACTATTTTGAGGATTTGAAATGGAAAAGCCCAAGTAGATTTCTGAGGAGATAACACGTTGAGTAGCTGCAGAAATGAATGATGCTGTGGAAATAATTTTTCACTCAGTGGATTAAGGAAGATGGAGAGTTTCATGATTTGTATAGAATGACTGAAGACACTTGTTTTATAAAATTTTATTATCAAGAAAAGAATTTAAATACACTAAACTCTGCTGGTTCATTACTGTGGTCATCCTTGGTATCACCTTGGAAAGCAGGGCTGTATAAAGAAAGGCTCCCACCACACTATATTAAACACATGAAAAGGAAACTACAACCCATATCAGCTACACTGTGACTGTAAAGAAATATTTTCATGTATTAATTCTTTTGATTTTTACTTTGCAATATTGATTTTATACTTACACTCAATGCATTTTTCTTTTTGGTGGGGCTTTGAAAGTCTCCAAGGCCCAAGGCTAAGGGATAAATGCTAATGCTGGGTGGATAAACGAGACATTCTGAAGAAAATACCTCACTCCTTCCAAAAGCACTGAGCTTTTTTGTTATTTTTTTTACTAGACAGAAATAACACAAAATCCCTGATCTACAAAAACTGATGCAAAAGTTCCTAAAGCCCCCAAAGAAAGTTTCTCTGTTTCACATGTTTTCTTCATATAAGGAAATGTTGGACAAGATGCTGCTTCTTGAAACCAGATAATTACATCAGCATTATGAGACTCAAAATAAAATCTACTTTGCTTAATAATATTTTCTTACCCCGTCATAGAAGATGAAAGTGGACCTAGTCTGCTTTGAAGAGCATTAAAACCTACACAAGCCATAACGTCTATGCCCAGGTTTGTTTGGATGAATTGAAAACACAGTTCTGTCCTGTTTTTGCACAGCCTCCATAGTGATTGGGAAATGGTGGTGTGAGATGGAGCCCTGCCTAGAGGGAGAAGAATGTAAGACGCTCCCTGATAACTCTGGATGGATGTGTGCTACAGGCAACAAGATTAAGACCACAAGAGTAAGTTCACTTACTTCAAATGTCTTGTGCATGTTACAAACTATACTATTTGTCTTTATATTGTGCAACCTTACACTTGAGCTTTAAACAGAGAGCTTTAAACTTGAAAGAAAGAATTTTCCTAAAGAAAACATCCTCCTCTGTGTAGGTCAGAGTCCATTCTTGAGTAAGAAGTTAGAAGTGAACTTGGAAAATGTTCTCATTTGTGCATATCAATGCCCATTCTTGAATGAGAAATTAGAATTGAACTTGGCTTTTCTGTGCTGAGCAGTTCTGTGTTTCTGCTACAAATTCATAAATCCAACACCTATGATGCTCAGAATGATCAAGTAAGAGTCTTACCTAACCCACTCAGATGGTTTGCTAGAAAGAACTGCTTATGAATACAGCATTTTCTGAAGGATCTTTAAAGGACATCTTTTAGAGAAGCGAAAATGTTTCTGTGAGGTGAATAATCATGCCTTGATTTCTCTGGTTAAATCAGCAGTGATCTCTAAACTGTACAACAGCTTGTAAGGTAAAGCTGTATAAACCATCAGATTGTTACCATCATGATGTGCCAGGATGGAGAGGCCCAGCTAGGCCAGTTATTAACCCTGGATACTCTAGGAATCCTAAAGTCAATGGGACAGAGAAGATTGCAGGACACTTAAGGCAGCTATTATTTATCCACTAATACAAAAGCTTGTCAACATTTTAACAACTAGTATGGTTGCATGTGTGTGTGCCACCTGAATATCAGCTATGGAATATGTGTGTGCATGTTTTAATTTACTGAGAATTTTTTAATTTTCAAAGTAATTTTTTAATTAATTTTTGAAGTAAGCTCCACCATTAAAAATTCCAACTTGAACTTTGGATCTACCAAAAAGATGACTTGAAATTTAAAAGGGCTTCTCTGATTCTAACTCCTATATCATGAATCTTAACTGATCTTTCTTTTTGTTGCCACCTTTCCAATAAATAAAAATAGCTATCACAGCTTCGTCAAAAAATAAAAAGTAATGCCACCTAACATGATATGAAACACATTTTTCATGTGCAAAATTAGTGGAGACAGTTAATGTGTCCAATTTAGTCACCTACATATTTACTTCACTAGACAGCAAATGGCTATGTCTCACAGGCCTGCAACCAAGAAAGATTTCCAAGCCACCCTGGCTTGTTCACATATATGTATCTGCAAGCACCTCAGCCTTCAGCATGGGTTATTGTATTTCACATTAGTGGGACCCCTACAGTAGAGAGTACTCAGAAACTAACTTGTGTCACTTACCCACGGAAACCACTTTTAATTAGTACAGGATATCAAATTTCCCTTTGGTTATATTTTGCTAGAAAATGATTTTACCATATAATTTGAAGATTTTCTCACTAATCAGTTTGCTTTATTAAGCTACTCTGAATTATTGCCAGTATACTTAGAATCCAACCATTATTGTTTTAAACATGTTGATGATGTGTTCTCTATCAGATCTCCATTCCCTAGTCTAATCAGTGATTGATCATCTTTTCCTGACAGTGTCTCCAAATCTAAAACTCATGAAAGAAAATTAATGTACATCAAATTATTTCAAGATTTAAGTATAGGATATTCCAAGAGTACCAAGTAGAAGATTCTTTAAAGCTACAGTATAAACTCAGAAATTAACAAAAACAAGCTCCAAAATGAACAAATCCAGAAGTTGTCCAGCTACTTGCCTGTGACCTATGTAGCTTTCTTTTATTTGGTCTCTGTAGATTTTATTTTAAAAGCATTGGGCATGTTATAAACCCACCCTGGTCATTTTCCAGCATCACACAAGTGTTATACAAAATCTTATCACAGTAACAAAGGGTTGATGTGCTTTCTGCTACCACCCTGGCTAGGCTGAGTGCAACCCAGGCAGCTGGGTGAACAAAAGGAATGAATTACTGTTGAGCCTATGCAAGCAGAGGGTGTACCTGTTCTGATGTGTGCATCGATTTCCAGTGAGGAAGTAAAAGACTGCTCTGCAGCCAGTGCAACAATTGCCTGAGAATTCTCAAGTCTGTCTTTGTAGAAGGAAAAGAGCGGACTTTTAAACCTTGCAAAGACTCAACGCTACTCCTGATATCTATTTTCTCACCCACTTTTCCCAAGAAATTCACAATATAGTAACTTTTAGATATAAAAAGCTTGAATTCCAGATGATACATGTAAGAGCCATCCACTCTGTGCAGATGGCAGAATAATACCAGTTCTTAAATCAGAGACTCAGAGAGTAGGCTGTATATTATTTTTTTCTTATTCCACTAGTATATTTTCCCATCTGAACACATATATGCTTACACACTTCAAATATTGACCCTAACAATTTAACTTTTAAAATAATTTAATTCATCGATATATTTTGAGTCATATATTTTTCATTATTCTATTCTTATTGAAGTGTCACAAAGAAAACCACCTCTTTTGTTCTTTCATGGAAGACTGATGCAAAAGAACACTCTCAGAAAAAAAGAGAAATGAAAAATTAAAAGGCTGAATATATACACCCAGATTGTTAAAATGACAACTGAGAATTTCTTTCATACTATTATTTTAAAAGTAACTCCAAGATAAAGATAATTGCCAGAAATCTGCCTAGGACTTCATTCCCTTTCCCTATATAAGAGATTTTTCAAAATCTTCCTATTTGGTATATTATTTTCAAAAAAATTCCAAAGATAAAGTTCTTCGGAGTCTTTGAAATGTAGATAAATAATAGATGCTTCAGTGTGTGATCTAGTTTAAAATATTATGGTATTTATTTTCTAAGGAAGGTGGAGAGTAATTCATTGTTTTCTCTTAACTACCAGATACCCCAGAATGTGAACTGGCCTGTATAGCAGGCCTCTATCAAAGGAAAACGTTGAAGATGTTGGATCTGGGTGACAATGTAACCAAAAAAAAAAAAAAAAAAGGAATAAGAAAAGAGAAGAGGAATTAGACAACAGGGAATTTGAGAGAAGAGAGGTAGACTCCTGCAATCCACCCTAGAGAAAGGGATAATCATCTTTTTAAAAAATTTCCAGGACTCACTCTGAAGTACAATAAAGCCAGTAGCACATACACTCTCAATGAGAAGCTAAATTTCTCTGGATGAAGGTTCATGGCTGAATTTTAAACACCATCTCTGCTTGATCACTCAATTACTTTGTTGGTAGGGACAAGTCTAGCTTGATACTAACTAATGTTTCCCTGTGTTTTTCAACACCTATTTACTTTTTTCTTTAAACTAATACATCAAATAAAGAATTTGGAAAGTGAAGGACAATCAATCACATGTCTTTAGGAACACATCTGTACCTTGCATATGTAGAAATAATAGCTAATTTTGGGAAAGATTTCCCCAAGATTTAGAGAAAATAAGTTATTTAACACTGACATAATAATTCCACTGAAAAATTGAACATCAGCTATGTAAGAACAAGAAGAAGGAGGTGAAATGAGAAAAAACAGTCACTTGAGAAGAAAAGTTATCAGGTTAAAATAGCAGAATATACTGTCCTAAGATATCTTGGAAGGTATCTAATAACTTTGGATTTGCTTCAGGCATAAGACATGAACATTTTTCACACTAGTGATAAAATCCACAAGTGTATAATTTAAGATCAAGTTTCATTTCCTAAAAGGTGAAGTTAGCAAATATCAAATTGACCAATTAATCAGAATAGCTGTCTGGTCAAACCAATGTTTTTTGTAACCACCCAACATAAATCCACCATAACTAACTGTCCATATTTTCTTAAACCCCTCCTCCCAAATGATGACTCTGATTAAACAACCTATTCTAATCATCCTACTGTTTTTAATATTACTGAAAGTGCAAAATATCAGCTTTGATATATCCCAGCTTCTTCACTCAAAATTGTACAAGTTCTAAAATGTTCTAGGAGCCTATAACTTTCTAATCCCAAAATTCTAAGCAAGAGAGATTTTTAAAGACAATATCAATTGCTATTGAAAAGGAAAAAGAATTTAAAAATAAGGAAGATAAATTAAAAGACATAGAAAATATTGAGAGATTTAGATAAATTCATGAAGGAAATAAACCACTCTATACTTCAAAATTGCCCCTGTATCCAAGTGAACCCTTTCATTTTTTCATAAATATGTTCAAGTCTCTACTATCTAGATTCAGTGTATCAAAATCCTGGATATATTATGGTGGTCATGATGGACCCCCTGGTCTTTCAATGAGGAGAAGGCTTCGGGTTGGGCAGAAATGGATGGAACAGAGATAAGACCAAGACAATTTCAATACAATTTTATAAATTTCACTTTCTCCATTTGGTGAAAAAGAAGACAGTGCAAGCAAAAAGTGATGATGGCCACTGGAATATAGGGAACCAAGGTTTGGAAGGACCTATTATTTCTAAGAAAGTTAAATGTGTAGAGATGCTCATACATTTTATTTTTGAGCCAACCAACTTTTGAATGTCAATTCTTATTATTTTTCCTACTTGGCTCCAAAATTTTAAAATGGACTTCCATCTCTATACTCAGAATGCCCAATTTCTAAAACCATAAAAAATTAAGAGACAATAAAGAAAGTGCTGTGTTTCCTAAAATAGTTGAGTAGAAGCTATACTTCTAGTAGAGTCATTATTTATGCTCTAGACCGAGGATATTTTGTGCATGCAACCTTAATGATTGCGTCTTCGGATCCATATAGCAACGGAACCAGAGGCCTCTGCAGTACTTTTGATCACACTACTACTGTGTCACTGAGTGAAACTGCTTCTAACCTTTTGAAAGCATCCTTTGTCCTACACAGATGTGGTCTAACCTGGGAAATGATTTTATTATGCCACTCCTCAAAGTCTTACAATCATTCAAATTAACAAAGCTGTAAAATGCCATAATCAGTTAAATTATCATCATAGGAACACAAATTGACTACAAATTCACAGGGTTCAGTACAAAAGGGAAATGCCAGAAACTTACTAAAAAATTACTAATAAGTTCAAGACCACAATAGCAGGCCATTAAACCAAGTACAGAGCTCTTTCAAGGCAGGGCCCTGTACAAGTAACAAACATGCCCATGAAGCCAGTTCTAGAGAGATGTTGCTCCAATAATTTCTACTCAGTTGTGACAAGAATCAATTTAATGTATTGATGAAAATAGAGAGCCTGTACATATGCTTCAATCACCACTTGAGAAATACTGCTCCAAACTTTGAGATTTTTTGACTTAGAATTACCTGAAAAAAGCAACATCTTAAAAAAATTCAAGGAGTCTTCATTTTCTACATAGTTGCACCTTTTGTATCATTTTGTACTTTTGTCCCTGAAATGTCTTTCTTTCTTTAATTTCAGATTCATCCAAGAACCTAACAGATGCATTTGTTATGGTAAAAGAAGACCAACCTGTGGAAAGTACATTTTGAGAATTTAAAACATCTTACACATTGACAAGCCAAATGGATTACTTATTTGCACTTCAACTGGTTACCAGATAATCAGTGCGATTACTGTGTATAACAAAACATCCCCATAACAAGAAGGCTCAAAGTTGGTGACACCATGGAAAATGGGTTTCAGAAAGTATTTTCTCAATGAAGTTTTTGAGATCATGAAGAATGATCTGCTATCTTCTAATTTGGATCTACAGTTCCTTTATACCATTTGAAATATATGTATATATATAATATTTTGAAATATTATATATTCTCTTCAAGAAATGAACAATACCACGATGTGAGAAGGCTGATGTGGCCCTTTTTGTTCTGGGTGTTTTGTCAGTTTTGTTCTGTTTGTTGTTTCTTTTTCTCTTGTTGAGGAAGATACATGCCCTTGTGAGAATTCAACATGGTGCAGACACCGAAGGCCAGCTGCAGATGGACTCCTGGAATCTGAGGCATCAAGATACTGAATCAGAGCTTCCTTTAGTTTCTACCAAATGGCCCAAGGAAGCACATCGTCCTGTTTTCTTGTTTTCTACCGTGTGCAATATTAGCATGCAAGCTTGGCTTACATACACATACTTTATATTCAATTGATATATAATAACCGTTCTAACCTCTTCCAGGAAAATATTTTTAGAACTACTAGCTTTTCCACAGATAAGAAAATGAGGATTCTTGAGGGAACTGCTCCACCATGCTATTAAGACTCTGGCAAAGTTATGGTAGGATGTAGATCCCTATATTAATAAATCTTGTAAATACAATGTCTTAGGGCTTTGTATAGCTGTCCTACACTGCAGAAATGTCCTCTGATTAAATCCAAAGGCTGGCATCATTAACGACATAGTGCTGTAGCAACAAGTTTTATCATTTCTATGTTTGATTTGCTTTTTCCTAGAATATTCAAATCTCTCCTGGTGAGACAGGAAGGTTGTGAAAGCAATTAGGTCTCAGAATGATCGATATGACCAAATGTTGGACAGTCCTATTAAAGTGGTAAATAACTTCTTTCTAAATCTATTTGTCCTATTTATTTGCCATTTGTTCTTTCTGAGTTGATTTAACCAAATCCGGGAACAACCTGTTCAGAGACTTAAATTTCACTAGAATCTCTTGTGTAAGAAGATCTTTGCTTCCATCATAGTCACTAATATTTTGAAAACCAGAAATTCATTACTATAACTTCAATGTCATCAGGCAGCAAAATAAAAGATTTAACCTTATGATTAGATTTCCATGGGGTCTTTGAGATGATACATATGGAGTTCACCCCTCCAAAAAAAAGAAGAAATGATAATCTATCACCTTTTTTAGTTACTCAGTTGATGCTATAAAAAGGAAAGGTCTATTTAAATTTTTGTTTTCAGGGGGAAATTATAATGGTATTTACATTTGTATCACTTATCACATCACTTGCAAGTATATCTATTTTTCTCCAAAACCTGTCCTCTGGTATGTGTATTGCTACGGCCTCTTATTAGATCAGCAGCAGAATGAGGTCCCAAAGTCTGAACATTTTAATATTAAACCTCAGGTAAAATTGAGAGGCTCCTTCATCTCTCATAAGATAGCCCAAAGTCTGATTGAATGTGTAAACACTCTAACCAGAAAAATTGATTCTGTATTTTGAAGGTCTATGAAAGTATACAGAGATGGAAATACAATCTTGATTGCAAAATCCAGGCTTCTACTTTCACAAATATTTGCCAAGAAGGTAGCATAAAATTTATCTGAGAGAATCAGAATTTTTTAAATTTGCAGCCCAGACCCATATACCAAATAATGTATTACAAATTCCATCTGTGAACTTTCAATTAAAAGTGAAATCATAAACTAAAAGAATGGTCTGGAACAATGTATCTCAAAATGTACAGGAAAAAATTTCTACGACACATGTCATTTGGAAAAAAAATTTAAAACAATACAAATGTTTGCTGGAAGAATTAATACAACAAAAGATACGTTACTGTATCTTCAAGAAAGACTAGAGTAAGAGAGTCAAGTAAAAAAAAAAAAAAGCCCAGAGTTTATGCATTTAGGCACATGGGGAGTCACAGCACTAATGATAAAGCACATGCCATGTGTAAAAAAGAAACTACAGAAACTTATTTTCAGGTGAGAATACAGTCATTGGAGTGTCATATATTCAGTTTTTAAGGTAACCAGAAATTAGAGTTTTACAAAATTCCCTCGCATTCCTAACATTAGATGAACTATTTCCATTTAAAGGGCTGTCAGCATTATTATTGTCCCAAATTATCAGAATATATGAACTTTACTATGAGATCAATGTACCCTTGGAATTATCTGTTAAAAACATTAATCCTAAATGAAAATCCAATGAGAAGAAAGAAAGATGCTCTCTTTCCTAGGGTCTGATACATGCAGACACTTCTTGTAACTCACAGAATGCGGTGCTCACAGCTTTTCCTGTTCTGTAAGCAGAAGCAGTAAGACAATAAAATTAATAGTGTAAAGGACTATGTCTATGAACTCACTTCCCATTGATCTGTTCATACAATCTCCTCCCTTGAAGGACCTAGAAAAAGAAACGGGGCGGGGGGGTGGAAATCACATCAGAATGAGGCAACCATCCAATAAGGTAGTGCAAATATTTGTAAATGTCATCAAATTCAATTTGGATTTATCCAAGTCCTTTACACAAATGTGTGAACCATCAAATCGTGTTTAAATTTAACTTTCTATAGTTTGAGGAATTCAGTAGCTACCATCTGCCTATTGAATCTGAACATCTGTAGTGCAAAACTTTATGTCACATTTCTGGTAATAAAGAATTCAGGTGGCATGACTAATACTGATGCATCAAGTACAATAAATAATGTTGTAACATAATTAGAGCAAATGCAAAGATTTTCTACCAGAGATCTTGCGGTAAAAAGGGAAATACGGTTTTATTTCTTATGATAGAGATTTTCAACTAGAGTAAAGTTAATTTGCTGACTTCTTTTGGAGATTAGATTTTCTATTAATGGATTTAAAAAACATATTGAGAAATTTACTACTTGAATCTTTTTTCTATTATGGAATGGTGAAGAATTATTTCATGAATATACAATTCAACATTTTGTCTCCACTGAATCCAGTGTGACTTTCACAATGTAGTGATTTCATAGCACAATATGTAATGTCACCTTTCCACTGGCACGAGTACAATAACTTTTAGAAAGAATAAAAATTGTTTATATGAGGAAATCTACCACATTCCTCATTTGCATGGTGTACATACTCTTTCCTGGGTGGTTAAATATCATGTCTTAATATGACTTTCGTTTTTAATTAATCTTAGTCCCATTTTGAAAACTATTAGGGTTTTCTTGACAGTGTTTAGTAAATTATAGCACTCAAATCATCCCAATTTATTTTAAAAATACAAAAAAATGATAAAAGTACCACTAAGGAATAAAAGTCAAGACAAGTGGCAGCAGTGATAGCATCGAATTCTTGAGAATCATGGACATAATATAAAAGTGGTGAAACAGAATCAGGCTCATACTTGAAGGTAAATTAAAGAGGGGTCATTAATTACACACACATGTGCATGTGCATGCAAACCATTACAATAAATCCCTAATTAGAGATTTTAGGTTCAGTAGGCCAGGATTTTCCCCTTTTTTGCAAGCTCAGAGGCATTCCAGTGCATGTCATGAACATGCTCACATTATTGGTCCATAACTGTCTCTTATATATTTACTTCTGTTATTTAGGTAACCTGCCTTATTTTAGAAATATTAAGTCCCTGCATGTCTATTTGAATATGTTGTTCCATTATTTAAATAGAAAAATCAATCACCAATCACAAAAACCAGGATGCCAGCCAATACTGACTGTATTCATAATACAGGTGATGGTTTTCCAACATCAATTCCCACCTGCCTGGAAAAGCTTATTCAAAAGTAGACTCATGATCATATTTTGGAGAAAACCAGAAACCAGAAGCTCCACAATGCAGTGTTTCTAAACAAGTAGGCCAAGGCACATGAATATGTGACCATGCAGTGTATTGAAAGTGGCTCCTTGATAGTAATATACTCTGTAAATAAAATTTTAAATTATAACTGGTTCAAATGAAGTTTTGAAACATGGTATAAAAGGCATGTATTTCTATAGGAGCTATCCAGGTGACCAGTTAGTTAAGCAGGATCACCTGTGATGTTGAAGCATGCCATGGTGAAGGTAGAGATCCTGGAACTCTGCAGAGCACCAGCACCCAGAATTTGGCTCCAGCCTATTGTCACCATGCAATACTAGGAAACTAGTGTGACTAAATTCTTTTAATTTTTTAGGATTATCCAAAAATTCCTATGTTAATATGAAATGTCCAAATTTACATATTATAATACATTAAAATTTTGTTAAAAGATGTGACTAAAGACTTAGCTCTATCCATGAGGCATCAATTGTGAATCTGGCCCAAAATGATAGTATTTTTATATGTTTATACTCTCATGTGCTTTCTGGAGTTGTCAAAAATAATGGAAACAGATCTAAGTTATAGTAAATTACATACAACCAGAAGCCCGTATCTTCTGTGGGGATACTATGGATGCCAAAAAGACATCATGTCTTCTGTGAGTGAATTTCAAAGTTGCAAAAGGGAACCAACTACTATACAAGAATAGACCAAACAGATTAATTTCCATGGTCTCCAACTATGGTGTAACCAAGCTAGTGTAGGAGCAAAATATGGGTACTGGAAGGAAGTAGTATTAAGTTGAGGAATCCCATCAGCTAGTAGAAAAAGACCCAAGGAGTTTGTGTATTTTACTCAAAATAATGCTAAGTGATACTGCCCAGTGAAAATGGCTTTCACTCTCTGCTTCTATGTTACACACACAGCCTTGCACGATGATATCAGGCTTTGGCTCCTTGCCACTCAGGAAGATCTGTTCTTTACATTTACATCAGATGAATTCCTGATTTAGCTGGTTCCTGATTAGAATCTTCCCCAGGTGGTCAGATTTGGAAATCTGGAACCTCCTGTCCCTCCCTGCCATGCCACCCACCTCACCATCATCACATATCCTCTTCTCTTCTCCCCTTCCTGGGACTCAAAAGACACTGCATATATTGAAAATAGCCTAAGAACTATAAACCAAAGAACTTCCCTAAATGGTCAAGTCCTTGTGCTTTTGCTTTTAATTTCCACTCATTAGAAAAGCTTGCAATCCCTCAGTGTTCATGTCTAAAAACAGAGATTATTATACAAAATATAATGATTCTGAGAGGACTAAAGAAATAGTATAACCTTAAAAACATTAAGAGGTAAATAACAATTACCATTATTATTCTCTGATTGCTGTGACTACAGTGTCACCTAGAATTTCCCCGTGTTAGCCCAACCCTAATCAAGGCAAACACACTTGGATAAATAGCCAAACTCTTTTTTTATTTTAAAATGAGAAAAGAATAAAAATGTTGATACAGAATTTCAAAACAAAACAATAAGAGATTAACAATGATTAATATATTGCATGTTAGTATCTTCAAAGTAGTTGCTCAGATTACAGGATATAGACATAAAAAATTATCAAACAATGAAAGCACAAACCATTCCTTTTGATGAGCTAACAGATTAGTAGCATAATTATCATATATATATATATATATATATATAATCGTTTCCCTTCTATATTTTCTCCTTTTCTATATCCTAGCTGTTCTTTCCTTTTGAGCAGTTTCTTCCCCTTTCACTTTCACAATATCTACTGTACATTTTGGATTTTATATACTCTTTCAGTTTTTTACACTATAAAATCAATACAATGTTTACATGCATGAGTCTGATTTATTTCACTTATGATTATGGTCTCAAGTTGCATCCATTTACCTGTGAAAGCCTCAAGTTTATCCTTCTTATAGCTGAGTAGTACTTCGTTGTGTATATATATATATATATATATATATATATATATACTTTTTTTTATCCATTCCATGACTGATGGGCATTTGGGTTGTTTCCAAGATTTAACGATTACAAATTGTGCTGCTTTAAACATGGGTTCACAAATACTGCTGTGGTATGATGTTTTTAATTATTTTAAGAAAATACCCAGAAAGGGAATAGCAGGATTGAATGGGATCTCCAAACCTAGTTTTTGGAGAAATCTCCACACTGATTTCCACAGTGGTTGTACTAGTCTGCACTGTCACCAACAGTGGAGGATTCTTTTGTCCCTACATCCCTGTCAGTATTTTTATTGGTTGATTCTGTGATGATAGCCATTCTTCCTTGAGTGAGATGGAATCTCAGAATTGTTTTAATTTGAATTCTTCAAATGACCAAGATGTTGAACATTTTTTCATATATTTATTTGAAAGTTGTATTTCTTCATCTGAAAAGTGCATGTTCATCTCAGATGCCCATTTTTGGACTAGGTCTTTGAATTTGAGGTCCTGATTTTTTTTCAGTTCTTTATATGTTCTAGACAGAAGTCCTTTGTCTAAGGGACAGCTAACAGCCACACTCTTGTTTCACAGTCTCAGAAATGCCTGACATCTAATATCCTTGCTGATTTTGTACAATTCTCCCTTTGTTAGCAACACTACCAGTGTTTTTAAGCCACTGGAAAAAACAAGATAGCCCATACTTAAATGCTATTGACATAGGCCAGCAGTTGCATATTGTAGAATGAACCCTGTTGGTATCCAGAGTGTTTTTCAGAACATGAATTACTAGTGACCTGAGGCATCAGGTGGGTAATATGACCTTCAGCAGTTACACACAGTGTCAAGGTTATTCTCTATGTATGGTCCTCTAGTCATTTAGGCCAATTGGTCAAGAATATTCACATGTCACCCTGTATTTCTTCAGAGGTATGACCTTTCATGTCCCATCTTACCCAATCTCACTGGTAAATATTGCTTCCATCCATCCATCCATTCACTTTTTCTCCAAGAAACAAATACCTGTTCAGTACTCACTATGTGTCAAAAGAAGATCTAGAGGTGAAGGTGGAAACAGAAATCAATAAATGATCCTAAATCATTACATAAGAATCTTAAAAGGAGCCAAGAGAGTACATAATGGGATGGAAACACTAACTTTACATCACAAGGTCAGAGAACATGGTGTTTGAGAATTACAGGATTGCAAGGAATGGCCTTCCAGAAACCTGGGAGGAAGTGGATAGACAGTGATGAGATGCAGATATTACAGGGAGGCAGATCAGTATGGGCCAAGGCCTTCATCATGGAAGAACTCAATGGGTTTGGAAACCCTGGAGAAGGTCTCTCCAGGGTTTGATACCAAAGCAGAATAAGTAAGGGCCAAAATGCAGGAGATTGGGAAAGTAATCTTGAAGTAAGATCATGGGGTCATCTAGGGCATGATAAAGGGTTTGGGCCCCATCTGGAGTGTAACAGGAATCCATGAAAATAGTCTCACAAACAGAGAGTGGCATGATCTGATTTATACTTACTGCAGACATTATTGCTATCCATCCTTATCCTCTATGTTTTTGTATCTGTATAGAGAAAACCAAATGTGAGGCAACAAATGAGAAGAGAAGCCACTGACCACTGACAGATGAGATTAATATATAAATTCTGCAGTGTTCTTGCTCCCAGATGGGCAACCCGGAGAAAGGTTCTGTACCTGAGATACGTAGTGGAATTTTCCGCAGCTGTCCAAAACGATAGTCAGTACAATCAGCTATCGAGCATTTACATATTCTAACTGTGATGTAAGAACTGGCTTTTAGTTTTGTGTAATTTTAAATTTTTAATTTAGATTCAAGCTACAGGTGACCACTGGCTATCATATTGAATAGTACAGTTCTTTTCTACCTCCAAAAAGGCCCAAGTGAGGCATAGTTAACCATATCCGCAGCCTTCTAGAAAACATTTACCTTACTTCCTGGTTTCCCTTCATCTTCTGTCTTCCTCACCACCATTTCCTGAATTTATCTCTCAAATAACTCTTTGCAGTGAAATCTTGGTCTCAGCCTTTTCCTATAGAAGGATACACATAAGACAGTGTTTAAAAGAAGATCACTGTTTCCAAAATGGGCAGGAAATTGAAAGACATATAAGTGAAACTTCTGGGAACAAAAAGTTTTTATACTATCTAGCAATATACCCAGGTCACTTACCTTGGCAGAGCCTGAGGATGGAGAGTGAGTGAGACTTTTTCTTTCAAAGAGAAGCTGGTGATTCAGATTCAGGTCTCAGCTACTTCAGTTAATTGCCATTCAGTACACCTAATTATCCAAGACCATCGATGACTGTGCTGCACATTGTAGAGGTAAGTGAGAGGGTTTTGGTTTCATGGGATTCAGTCTACTGTAATGGGAAACAGACTCATTGTCAGGGAACAAAGTTCAAAGGAAGTTTCAAATTTGTTATGTGTTCCTTTACCCAATGCTAAACCAAATGTGACATTCTAGTAAATGAAATGCATTGAGTTAAAAGATCTTTGATTTTCAGTTCCAGCTTAGGGAGTTGCTTAACTGCCTCAAATTTATTGTTAGAATTTTGCATCCTGCAAGGCAACATCAAATGATTGCAATGTGGGGAAATGGTGAGTTATCTACAGAAGGAGTTCAAAAACATAGGCAAAAGACTTAGCAAAGGCAAATCATCAAGAAAGCCTATATAGGAAAGTGACAGAAACTACTAAGAATATGGTTAGTAAGGTTAAGTTCTCCCATTGGCATGGCTTTTCAGTAATCCTAAGAGCAACCTAAAAATCTTTTTGTAGCTATGTTCAAAGCAAGAAAAGCAAAGAACAAACTGCCTGAGTGAATGCAGTAACTTGTGGGTGACAGAGAATTCAGGGTATTTTTCATGTTGTGTTATTTCTCGTTTTTGTATCAATAAAATTTTCTTCTGGCTAAAATGCCTGGAAGGAATAAAGTTAAGAGAAATAAACCCAAGATAGAGGACAAGATTTGTAAGAAAGAAGCCAGCTTTCCTCAATGATTCATGTATGCAGTGATGTGGGGGAGGAGCTCTGATCTGTTCTACTGATTGGTATTTGTGGTATAAATACTCCTACCACAGCCAACTTCAAGACACCCAAATCAAGTTGCAGAGTGATACAGATGGTCAACTCCTGCAAGCCAAGGAAAGCAGGTCCCAGCACATCACTCTGTGGGTGAGAGGAATTATATTTCCAATACCAAAGAAAAACAATAATCCAGAAATTGCCACACGAATGCCAGGTAATTTTGAGTGACCTGGGAGAAGTGCTAGAAATTGGAATTTGTTAAGTATAGTTATAATTACTAAAAAGAAGAGGTTCTTGAAATCTATAATCCAGTAGGCCTGATGTCAACCCGGAACAAGATTCCAGAGTTATTTGTTAGGGAAATTTTTATGAATCATTAGGGAAATAATAATCACCAGTAGCCCACTTGAATTCACTAAGAATCATACTAGGGCCAGGGGTTTAGCACAGCGGTATAAGCACCTGCCTGGCAAGCATGAGGTCGTGAGTCTGATCCCTGGTAGAAAAAAAAGAAAAAAAAAAAGGAATCATATTAGACACCTTTTTAGTTGACCTTATTTTTAAAAAAAATTTTTATTAGTGCACATTTGTATTGCATAATAATTATATTCCTTGTGTGGAATTGATACATGTAAATAGCATATCTTAATTCTGTTTTTTATCCTTTCCTCCTCTCTATCCTCCCTCTCTACATCTCTTGATCTCTTTCCTATTTGAGAAAGATTTATCTCCATACTTGCTTCTGTTTTTAATTTTACTCCCTATTTATATATTGTGTTTCTTGTTTTTAACAAGTCTGAAGGTTTTTTTTAAAATGATGAGCATAACGGATTAACTCTAGTCTTTAGTAAGTTTAATTCTAACACAGCCACTTGTTCACAAATCAGTACTAGCTGTTTCTTTTTCCTCCAATAGCAGTTGAAAAGTTGCAAAAGCTCTGAAAGTTGAAATATTTACTGTCTGACCCCATACAAAGAAAATTGCTGACAGCTGTTAATATCAAGTCGAAGAATGGATGGTAGTAAAGAAACTTTATGTGGATTCATAGCCATAGTGATAGCCATGGTCACATGTTTCTAATTCATGAGCTAATGGGCTACCTTGGGAAAGATTTTCAGTAGCAGAATCTTGGGTTCTGTCCTCACCTTGTCTTTCACAGTTTTTTTATGAGCCGTGTGAAAGAGAGTATTGGTATTTCATATGGACTGATCTTGCAGATGATCTACTATCCAAGCAGTTGTTGACCACCTTGCATAATAGAAACATGTTCAAGTAAAAAGGCCCACAAAAGCATTGGGATGATTAGAAACAGTTTAAGGACATGATGTTTAGATTCATGGAAAGAGAACAAGAATGAGAACTGCATTTAAATATTAAAAGGTTTGTCATTAGAAGAGAAAGTAAATCAGTTTTAAAGACTGCATGGGATTAATAACTAACCATGTTTCCATTTAATGTAAGACTACTGGGCAGGCTTTCTTTGTTATGCGGTGAGTTCCTTGTCACTCAGAATGTTCAAACTAAGCCCAGAAGAACTGCTAGGGGAGCTATGGAAAAATTCATCCCTAAGCAATTTTACCTTCTCAGAATTGTGCCTCTCTGAGCTGATTTTCTTATTGAAATAATGAAAATGAAATTATAAATATTCTGTAATGGCAGATTCTTATAACACAACAAACTCTTAAACTCTGACTCCCTAGAGTCAGGCTGCTTTTTTGGACATACAGTTGTCACTTACCTGCCCACAAAGCATTACCCATCAGCAGTAATAGGTCCTGTTCCCCAATTTCAATGGCTTCTCTTTCTTCAGAGTAGGTAAGTAAGGGATATATGGGTCAAGTCAGCTCCATTTCTTTTTTTTTTTACATGTTTCAATGAATCTTTATTTTTTTATTTAAAGAAAAAAACAGAAAAAGGGTAGAAATATTAAAAATTTTCAAAAAAAAGAAACAGTAAGAAATCACTAGTTGATAAATTACATATTGTCCTTTTAGAAATAGTTGTTCAAGCTACAAAATTAAAGCATACAAAGTAGACGTTCAAGTGTCAGCTCCATTTCTAATTAGTTGATGACATTATAGTAAGATGATGATGGAAATGATTCAGAATCATAGCAATTTAATAACAATCAAAATGTCTTTGTTATGGAAAATGGCAAACAGGTTTCAGAAGTATTTAGTGATATATAACTGTAACTGTAAGGATGAACCAACCAAAAATTTGAAAACAAGGAAGCAGATCAAATCAAAATGACCAAAATTAGATTGCCCTAATTACAAAATGATTCAAGGGATGAAGTAATTCAAAAATGTAAAACTATGGGGCTGGAGATTTAGCTCAGTGGCATAAGCGACTGCCAGGCAAGTGCAAGGTTGTAAGTTCAATCCCCGGTACCACAAAAAAAAAAAAAAGTAAAACTAAGCAGGTGACTGAATGTTTCAGCTAGAGGTTTCTCTGATACCTTTACAAACAATGCTTTATCAGATTATAGATATTAAATAATTATAAGTTAGATTTTAAAAAACAATAACGTATATGAACAATAACATACCCAGTTAATGAAAAGCATTTCTGGGCTCATATTATTATAAATAGGTTTTTCACTTATATTCATGTTCAGTGAAACATTAATAATTCAATGGTTCAGCAATTGATTCTCCCTCAAGCAGAAATATATCATTCACTTTAGGACATGTAACATTTTTCCCCAGTAATACTAGAACCCTACAATTGCTGTGACAACCGAAAGTCCCTGCAATGATTTCCATATGTCCCTCAAGGGTAAGTATTGAAATATTTGAGGACTACAGCCCTCTAAAAGACAAAATTAAAACATAGAAATATTTTACACCTTAATTTTTTGAAATACCAAACTGACAAAGAACCACCACTTAGAGATTCCTTAAGGACAATTCTAGCTAGAATTCTAGCTGCTCCCTGCGCCTGACCCTCTGGAACCTCAAATTCTGCTCTTAAAACAGCAATACAGAATATTCTCTTGTGCAGCGATGTCAGAAACAGTGACAGGAGTCTGCAGTTTGCTCCTGAGTACCTATAGTTAGGGTGCACAGCATTTTGTGGAATTTGCAGTTGTCCTTGAGGTTCAATAGTGAGTTTCTTAAGGAGGAAGAGTTCAGCACTAATGTTTCAACCCACAGGACTGGAAAGAAAAGGAAAAAAAAAAACCTTCTGTGCTACTCAGAGTTATCAGGTCTGGGTGTTTTTCTGTTTCTCAAGGATTTTTTATACTTATTTTTGTCATTTAGAACAACAAATAAGAGTGCCTTAAGCCATGAGGACAGCTTCAAATGCGAATGGGAATAGCTGAGGGCTCCCAGAATTATAGAAGCACAGTGTGCTGCTGGTGTCACTAAAGCCACAGAGTCGTTTCCATTTTTCCTTTCATTAATTGGCCCCTTGTAAGTGCTGAGGGCTCAAAATCAGGACCTAAGAGACACTGATTCCTAAACCAAGTTTTGGCACACACAAAGAGGTCTCGAGTGGCTTCAAGGAGAGCCTACAATTCTGAACATCCTTCATTTCCATTGGTATTCTTTTAAAAATAAAATATGTCCCCAGAGTAACATAGAAGAAATGAGGAATACAACCCAGATTTTCACACAGGTAACATCCCAGCCTGCTGGTCACTGTCGATATCACTCCAAGAATGCTCCGTGCATCCTCTGGTGGGCTGTTTCCATTCATGGGATGGGATTTTGATGGGAAAAAAGTCATTCAGCTTAGACATTGACCACAGTCCCAAAGAGAGGAGAAGGCATTTTATTTTAAAGTGGGCTTTTTCTTCTGAATACCATGGAAAAATTAAATCCCATAGTAGGATCAGAGACATGTCTTATACTTTTCAATGATAATTCTATTTGATAATCCAAGTACTAGAAACTCTACAACTTGAAGCAAAAAACAATTTTATAACATTTTAATTTGAACATATAATTAAGTGTCTCTTGAAATAAAATGAATTTCAGCTTTCTAATTGACCGCTTCATATTTGTTCAAGATTGTATCTACTAAAGATTCATAGATTTGTGTTAGTAAAGCACATTACTAAAGGAATCAAAGATGAAAAGTCAAGCAAAGAGAGATTGAAAATCTATTTGGGGATAATCTCTCAATTTGCAAGAAGATGGTAATTGTTACATCAATTTTTTAAAAATAAATTGTGAGATTTTCCAAACAGATTTCAATGACATGTGTCTGGCATGGATTATACTGTGGCAGCTTTAAAGTTTTATGGGTTTCACTCCTTTACGTTTTTTTTTTTTTTACCATTGTATTGTGGAAAGTTTCAAACATAAACAAAAGTAGATAGAATTACTTACAGAACACTTTTGTGTCTATCACTCATCTTCAACAAATACTAGCTCCTAGTTCATGTGTTATCCATAACTGCATTCCTCAACCCCAGATTATGTTAAAGCAAATTCAATCATCTGTAAATATATCAGATTGTAAGATTTTTTTAAAAATCATAACTATAGAGCTGGGGACTTAGCTCAGCTGCATAAGCACCTACCTTGCAATTGTGAGGTTGTGAGTTTGAGCCCCACTACCAAAAAAAAAATCATAACTATAAATGAAATTATCAAATTAATTAACAAAAAGTCATTAGTAGATCAACTATCAAGTCAGTAATACTTGCAGTAAGCTCATTGTCTTATTATTTTTCAGTAAATTGCTTGAGTCAGAATCCAAACAATTTCTTTACATTATCATTGGCTGATATGCCCTTCATGTCTTTTTGAATGTATAGGTGTCTTTCTGTCTCTCTTTTTTTGAAATTTCCTTGAAAATTTTCTTTAGAATTAAGTTATCTTTATCAGGTTTTCATAAAGTCTGCACTTTGTGAATTACATCTCCCTGATTTACTTGAAATCTTCCTTTGTCTCTAGAATTTCCTGTAAGTTAGTAGGCAGACCTAGAGACTTGAACAGATTTACATTTTTTGTTCTTTATTTGGGTAAGATTTCTTCATCTTGTTGTTTCTTTTCATGAGTTTATCACCCATTAAGGATCACTGGGAAAATACACAAATTTGGTATCAATTTCAAATGGTGATATTTTAAATTCTATTACTTCTTTGTTCACAAGTTAGATACTTTTTTAAAGAGAAATTTTACCATATCATTAGCAAGAGGTACATTTTCCATCAAAACGTATTATAAGTGTTCATTCTTTTGGTTTATCAGCTTTCAAAATATTGAAGTATTTACCCAGAAAACTCCAAAATGACCAGGGAATTGTAGTGTCTATTACTTTATGGAGTTAAACATAGTTAATATATTTTAATCCTTTGCACTTATTATCCTAAATGATGTTCACTTTGCCCCCATCTTTGGCCAACTGAAATTTATTGAGGCCTTGGCAACAACTTTTAAAAACAAAGTAATAGAAAAAATAATTCTGGTAAGAATTCCAGGGGCTTCCTGCTCAGCCAATAAAAGAACTCCTGTTCCTTGTAGAATTCTCTGTAGAGTAAGATCACTCTTTATCTCATTTCAACTCCTCCAAATTCCTAACCATATTGGAGATCAACACTCCAGTAGTGATGGTAGTGCCCATGATTATAAAAGACAGGGCACAATAGGTTTGCCAGGCTCACCAGGGTTTCCTGATGCAAAGCTGTGGTGATGTACCACAACTTCAGATTTCAGGGTTTTTCACACTACATATTTTAAAAAGGCTAAATCACGTAATTGCTCTTCTTGTTACTCTTATTATTCCCTTATAATTATTCTTTTTGTTTGTTTTTGGGGTGCTGGTGATTACACTCACAGACTCATTCATGCTAACACATATAATATATTAATTTATACCTCCTTATGTAGAACATTTCCATGGTATGGAATATCATAGGGGATTAGGTAGCACATTTTCTTTCCATTAGAACCACAGTCCATCAAGTTCAACAAAATGTCCATTCTCCAGCCTGTAGGAAGACTGAAAAGGTGTTCTACATAGGTAACTATCTCAACAAGCTGTAGATGGGTGAGTGGAAGTAGGGAGAAAAAAGAGTGAAAGAAAAGGTTTAAAAAAAAAATATGTTTTGTATGTCCAACCAGACTAACTTTTCCTGGATTAAGCACCTTGATAGATACCTCACTAATGTGTTTTCTCTGACTCTATGAACTGGGTCCTTTTCCTTCTGGTCAGATGTATAAAATGAACATAATACTATCAGAATTTTTCAAGTATATCAGCTGTGATGGTGATGTTTAAAATGTCCTATTGCTCCCCAGCCATTAGCTATTTTCTTCCTCACAGTTTCTATTATGCTGTATGACTGAATGGGATTGGGAGTAAGAGGAGATTTGATGAAAAGTCAAGCATAATTTTGTTCTCCAGCAAGGTAACATTTATGAAATAAGATGAGATAACATGTTTCTCTTAAAGACTCTTTAAAGAAACAATTTTGACTAGACAAAATCATGATTCAAATCTACATGAAGGCAAAGGTATTTCAGTGAACAAAAGCATGTGACAATGTATGTCTCCACATTATTTCCTCCTTCTGAAGATCTTCTTTCCCAGAGGAGAAGCTGGTTCACTTCTAAGTTGCTGGGCTACAAGGAAGTACTTGAATACCATAACCATGTGAAACATTTGAATGAAAAGCTAAAAATAAAAATCAGTGTCAGCTTAGCACATGTCTGTATGTATAAATTCGTACACTGAATATTCTATATTATACATGAGCAAGCATTTTCTGGAAAGCACCACATAGTAATTATTTTAGACTTTGTAGCTGACTAGTGAACTCAGATATTAAAGTAGGAAAGAAACCATAAGCAATACATAAACAAATGAATGGGGATATATTCCAGCACAGTGTATTTGCAAAATCAAAACTTACAAAAGTTGCAAGTAAGATTTGGAGTGCAAGCCCTTGTCTGAAAACCTCTGATACAGATCATGGCAAAACAGATTGCTTGCATCCAAGAACATAGACTCACTTGCAAGTTTAAGAACAGTGAAGAGTATGAAATATTTTTTCTAAACAAGTGCTTCCCATAGAAACCAAAGCTTGAATTTCCACAGGATAAAAACATTCCATTGCATATTTCCTGAGTCTGTTTTAGTCATTTTTTCATCATTGGAACAAAATATCTGACACCAAGCAATTTGAGAAGAAAGGTTTATTTTGGTTCATGCTTTCAGTCTGTGGTTGGCTGGCTCCAAGGCACAAACCACCTGTGTAAGGGTCTTGCAAAGGAAAGCTGTTCATCTCATAGCAGCCAGGACCAGAGAGCAAAGGGAGGAACCAGGACAAGGCATGGTTTTGCCAGTTTATACCTCCAGTGACTACTCCAAACTGGCCCTGCTTCCCAACAGCACATTCAGCTATTGAACTCATTGATGAATGGATCCACCAGTGGGTCTAGCACACCCATGATCTTATCACCTTCCAAACACAAGACTGGGGGGGAACATCTAAACCATAATTCATGGCCACCATTGTCATATATAAGATGATTGGAAGTGGTGGACTATAACTAAACAGAAGTTTTCCAATTGCGAAAGAACCCTGTCCGTCTGACATAACTGATGGCAACACTATAGAAATAGTTTGTCACCTTATTTACTTTTTCAGTGAAATCTTACTATTTTTAAATATGTGAAATTAATTAAAAAATTTAAAAGACATTGTACAAGTAAATTTTAACAAATCATGGGTCACAATTACTTCAGGTTGCCATCCAATGATGTCCCCAAGAAACTGTAATTTGTTAAACTGAACCTCTCAGAAAAATCTAAAATCTTTCCTCCTTTAACTTTGGGTGTTGAGTATTTTGTCTCAGCTAGTGAGAAAAGAAATTAAGACACATAATAAGGAAGAATCAGGATGGGTGGCTCCAGAAAGATGGAAGACCAGCAGGCCTTTTTTCCTGTCTGCTTTTATTTGGAAGTTAAAGCCCCTTTATCTCTACCAAGAACTTGTCATAATGAATTAGCTTCTGGCCACCTCTGCCTAATGAATTTCTTCTTTCTGATTGTTTACCTGTCCTTGATGTACCTTTTAAGGCTTTATCTTTGGGGTGGGCATAGATAGTTGGCAACGGGGTACCTTACGGTTATCTTAGAGTTAGTAAAGGGGCATGTGGTCAATTGTTGTACTCTATCGACCCACAGTGAATAATATAATGACTCCAGAGTGAAAACACACAAACACACACATGTATATATTTAGTGCATAGGTCTGAAAACATACTACCTCACAATAGTCACCCACATTAGACCTTGTTTTCTCTCTGTTCTTTTGGAGGTGGAAGCAGCTCATCATTTGTGCACTTGGCATTTTTTGGTGGTCTCTTGGTGCAAGTCTGAGGGTGATTTGGTGCCTTTATCTGTTTTTTCTCTCTTTCTCTACCCCCTCATCCTTGATCTATTTCTCAAGGGAATTCCTCTAGTGAAAATTGTTTTTAACTCCTTTTAGTCAGGATTGGCTAGAATACCTAATGAGGCTTCTGATTTTTTTGTGTTTGTTTTTGTTTATTTCCCCCATCTACAGACCTCTGACCTAAGTGGAAAGAGGAAAGCAGGGAGGAGATGGGGGAACTGTCATAGTGGGGAAAGGGTTTCAACATATTAATTGAGAGGCATGTAGTTGAATCCATTGCCAGAGCCACCCAAAGATCTTCAAGACTTGGACAAAAGAGAGCATTTTATTCAGTTTTTCTAGTTGCTTGATCCCAATAAACAGCTCCATATTTTTTCATTTTCTTGTTTTATCCCCAAGCAACAGAGCATTATATTAATTGACTTGTCTTATTAATTCAATAAGCTCCTTCAGAGATGAAATGCTCAGCTATTCTTGCTTGTTTGGATTTTTGTTGTTGTTGTTACTGAGAGAAAGTGTCAGGGCACAAACCATGCTGAAGTTTTTTCACAGCCCCTGTAAAACTTCATGCATTAGTGAAGATTTGCCACTTTTGGAATGATTTCAAATTACCAGTTTATTTTATTATAATTTAATTCACCCATTTTAGTATGATAAGAAAATATTGCATAGTTTATGCATTAGAGTAGAATATTTGCTCATGGGTAGTCAATGCCAAATGTCTATGGTTTCACATCTATTTTAAATGGTGCTTGATGTAGTTAAATATGATAACTTCAATTAAAGCCACAAGAAATTCCCATGTGACAATGAAACCTCTAGCTTAAAATGGTGAAATGTGAACTTAAAACACTTTTTTGAAGATCAAATTAGAAAATCAGTTGAGCAGAAAGTAAAACCTTTTATAAACAGAAAAAAAATCCATATGTAAGAGTATAAAATAGTACACAGATTTAAAGAAATCTCAATAGGAACTTTGAAAAAATCATCTCAGGTTTATGTTTTTGCCTTTCCTTTCACCAAAATTTTTGGATTAGCACCAGGACACAATGTACAGAAGGAGACCTAATGTGTATTTTTAATGAGATTTATATTGATGATGATAAATAGGCTATTTTGTGAGACCACATGGGACAATTACTAAAGCTTGGTGTGGGGAGGTAAACAGTAATTAGCAGTTTAGACACTATTATTGAGGCCCACTTAAAATTCACAGTATTATTAAATGACCAGCATTTGAAAGCAAAGGTGAACACAATCTCCCCTTTCCACAAGGACACAGATGTGCATGTATTTTGTATTTGCTTACTTGCAGAGGCTATTGAACAATAGGTTTTTATAAAATACAAAAATATTTAAAATGCTTGTTCTTACAAAAGGCTTGACATACCGAGCCTACAAAGCAGCTCCTGTCTTGACACATAGATTTGATATGAATTAATATCCGTGGCCCAATGCCCATTTAAGGTTGGCACAAAATGTGGAAATAATCACATGTTATCTTAAGCTTTCCAGCTGTGTATTTAACCAAAACATGATCCAAACTAAAGATTTTTTTTTATTTTAAAAACAAAATAAGAATACCTTCCCTCTCATTAGGAGAGGAAGGGCTCCGCCTGGGCTCAGCTTTGTCTTTTCTTCATTTTTCTCATTCTGTCACATTCCTTCACCCCAAGAACGTCAGGAGCTGCATGGGTCATGACATATGGCACCAGAACACAGATGGGGTATTCAAATGTTAAAACATCCATGGTTGTTAAAAAACATAATAGTTCTGTTTTATGTTCCAAGATATTTGATATTTAGATAAGATTATAATGTTATGCTTACTGCCTCTACTACATTGTACTGTTACCAATCTTTTCTTCTGTATGTTCAACAACTGAGGTTTAGAGGCCAACAATTAGAGAGGCAAATGAGCTAAGAGGGTGGCCAATATTTTGGCCCTACCCTCCAAAGTGATTGAGGACCCAGGACATTAGAGAACCTCTGCTGTGACATCCAACACTCAGTGACTCCCTGGTCAAGGAGACTATGAGATCATCGTTGTGTGGTATGCCTATGGAGAGTCACCAAGAGAAAAAATCTCCCAGGCTTTCACAGATAGCAACATGGTCAAGCAATGGCCATGACTCATCCGAATGGCTGACATTGACAAGAACTAAGAGGTGCTATGTAAGGTTCCAAGGCATTTCCTGAGGAGACTTAACTGACCTTGATAAGTAACCAAAAAGCTGATTGTTTTTAAAATAGGTCTCACCTTAATTTGATCTTGAACATCCTGCAGAAAATATAAACTACTAGAGGTATATAAAGCTTCCCTCAACTATTTCAAAGAAAGAGACATTATGATAGCTACTGTTAATATCCAATTGTCTTGTTGTGAAGTGCTGTGTTGCTTACATTGTTCTGCTCTGATCTGCTTTGTTCTGTCCTCTTTTGTTTTATTCTTTGTAAAATAAAAAATGCTAAAGTAATATGCTATAAAAGAAACTCAAAGCACTAATATCTTTTGACAATTGCCAGCTACACTAGTAGCCGACCACTGTTATGGATTAATGGACTGCACAGGGTTTCAATTCAGAATGCTGGGACTTAAAATCTTTGGACTGTACTTGAAATAAAAGATCTACAAAGCTCTCCAACACAGCTCCTCTGGCTTCAGCTGACCACCCATCCTCTGCAACAAAGAAACAAAAGAGATGGATATGCTGGGAGTCATTGAAGCTGGAAACTGTCCTAGGGCATGACCCAAACATAACCCTACTAAAAAACAAAGAGTGCCCTGGTCAGCCCCCTAAAAAATTGCTATCGCCCAGAAAAACACCAAACTCCTAGAAGATCCAATAAATGGGTTGCTAGGCAGAGGGACTAAAATTGACATTATCCTTCCCAGTATATAAATAAACAGGCTACATTGGTTGAGCAGTACCTTTCCTCCTATCAGGAAGATAAGGGCTCCACCTGACTCCCCTCCCCAAAAAAGGTAAAAATGATACAGAATTTCAAAAAAATAGGAAATTAACACTACTTAATATATTGCATATTGTTACCTTGAAGTAGTTGTTCAGGCTACAAGGTTTAGGAAAATGAATTTTACTCCAAAGAACTGACTTTTTAACAGACTTTCCAGTGCTAATGAAATAACAATGGGTAATAATGAATAATACGATGTCAGTAGTGTGGACTGTGAATCTTTCAGACCGTATGTTGAGTCCTATTGTGGAAGGCATAGAAATTCTCAAACTATATCCTTTTTCTTGCATAAAGCATGGAAAGAGAACTGGCACGATGTGACTCCACATATTCATTTATTCATTTGAACACTGAATTATTCATTCAATTAAAATAAATTCCTTTATTCAACAAATATTCCTTAGATACCTATTTCTCTCCAAATTTCTCAAATTCATTTATCCTTGCTACACTTTTATCTATGCATTTCAGGAATATATTCCCTGAAAAAAATAATTCAAACAATAGAGAACATCCAAAGGAAAACCTAAAGACCCTTGCACTCTTCTGAATGCTACTGCCTGCCCCAAAACTGTGCAAACACCAGGACAGTCAGCAATCTGTGGGCTCACAGGCATGATTTTATCTTGAAATAACAATTTTTTTGTTCTTAACAATTGAAAGGGTTTTTAAAGTGAAGAAGAATATGCCATAGAGAATAATGTCACCAATAGAACTGAAGTCTGGCTCTTTACAGAAAATAAATCTTGATGACTTACTTAGACTTTTTCTAGATTCATATGAATGAGTATGTGTGTGCTCACATAAGTGTGTGTATCAACACAAATACACATACAGAGGCATATAGTTTTGTTTCATTTGGTTACAAAAATTATTTCTTCACTACTCTGCAAATTGTTGTGTTTATTTAACAGTGTATCATACAGATTATTCCATAGTGGATTTATCTCAACCTCTCTTATTTTTTAACTTCTATGTAGTATTTAATACACGTTTTATGTTTCTCATCTCTAAAGCCATTGCTCCTTCCTGGACTAGACCAACAGCTCCCTAAAAAAATCCCTCACATGTCTTTAGTTCTCTTGACTTTGTGTCCTTGTTTTTCTGTGCTAAACATTTTTCTGCACACTTAATCATTCATCAGCTATTTATAGGAACATTCTATCATTAGGTGTGCTTCAAAAGGGGTTCAAAAATTGAAAAAACAGGCCATAATTCATGTCCTTGTAAAGGCTATTTTGAGAAATGAATGGCAAACAGAATAGAAAGGTAAAGTATAACTGGAGATAAGAAAGAGTGACATGAAATAACAGTTGTAGTTAACAACAGTGGGAGCTAAACTTTTAGATCAAATGGACTCATAAAGAGAGTGATACTTAAAAGACTGATGAAATGATGGCACTGGCAATGACAATATCTTAAAGGAGAACAATCTAGACAGAAGAAGTAGCAAGTGCAATGGCCCTGAGGTAAGTACATGCCCGGTAAATCTGAGGCAGATCAAAGAGAGAAAAGGTCTATATGACAGAAGCACAGTGAATGAGGAAAAGCAGAGGGAGAGAGGAGGTTGGAGTGGGAACCAATTAGCTGGGGTCTGTGTGCCTATGATAGCTTAGTATTTTCCTCCAAGTGAGATGGCCACCATGGGAAGGTATTGGACAGAATTATATGATCTGATTTCCTTAATAAAGCCACTCTTGTCTGTCTTGTTGAAAATAGTAGGAACAAAAGCACAAGTTTAGAAGCAGCTACACCCATCACAAAGCTGTGATCCCAATCCAAGAGAAACATGATAGTGGGTGGCCAGAACAAAGGGCGATGTAGAGTGGGAAGAAATAAATGCTACCAAAAGCCCAGAAGATGGGGGTATGGTTTAGACCAAGAATGTTCCTTAAAGGCTTCACATGAAAAAAAGTCTCATATGTTCTGGAAGTAGATTGATTCATTGATGAGCGCATGGCCACATGTGCTACTAGGAAGGTGATCTGCGTAGAGGTAGATCACCAGGGCATGACCTGGAAAGATAAGCTCCCTCCTTCTCTCTTTCTCTCTGTTTCCTGGCAGCCATTGAGTGAGCAGCCTTCCTCTTCCATGCCCTCTTGCCATGCCATTTCTGCTTTGGAGTCAACCAATCAGGGACAAAATCCTCTGAAAATCCAAATAAATCTCTCTTCATTTAAGTCATGCCATCAGGTATTGGGTCTCAGTGACAAGATTGATACAAGTGGAAATTCACTTTTAATGCTTTAGAACACAAATCAATAGATAACTCTCATTTCAAAACTGATCAAAATGTTTACAAGTTGAATCTTCAGATATCAAGGAAAGGCTGAGATCAATCTACAAGAATAGATCTGAATGTCTGAGATCATATCTTATATGGAACAAAAACCTGGAGTTTTATTAGTTATTTTAAAATCAGACTGTCCCCTTAAGAAGTGTCATCATGAAGTTAGTTGCAGGTAATGTTGTAAACCAGCCAATGTAGAGAAAGAAAATAATGTTGTCTTTGCAACTGCTCAAAGCAAGAATCCTACAATATATGCTCTTTCTTTGAACAAAAAAAAAAAAAAGAAAGCAAATTGTCTGAGTACAGGTCAAAGAACACAGATGTTCCCAGTCAGCAGGGCTTTTGAAAACAGGAACAAAGTGAGAGCAGAGCCTAATTGGTCACGCTAAGTGCTTGGCCAGCCCCAAGGGTCCCTTTCTGTCGAGTTAAGGCAGCTCTCCTGGTCACATAGCAACCTTGCTGATGTCTACACCTTTCAATGGAGGCCACACACCAACACCTCTCTGCTTCTCGAATAAGAGAGACATTGCTTTTTTATATTGCTCCTACAAATCTAAAATACTTTAAAAAAATTTTTTTTTAAATTAAGTGAATTCTACTCGATTCAAATGCTTTCCCAGAGTGATAGTCCTAGGGATAAATTCAAAGTAAAGACCATAACGTTAAGTGAAATAAATCAGACACACTAGCTTAAATATCACATGGTTTCTCTCATATAAATAAAGAACAAAATACAAGATAGAGATTAGGAAGTGGGGAGATAGAACTTTATCAAATGAGAAGGGGTGAAGAGGTGGAGGTGGAGGGAAAGTGGATGAATAAAAATTGACATGCAGTATGTACATGTACCAACTCCACACAAGGAATGTAAACATTATATTTTGCAAACATGGACTGGTAAAAAATAAAAACTGAAAAACAAAAAGAATCTCATGGATATAGGAGGGGTGGAATCTGGAACACAAAAGATTCTGTCATACTATTTCAAGGTTAAAGTTTTAAAGATTTTCCTACCTTTAAATTGTAGCTGTGCTGGACATAGAAATTAGACTTTGAATATACTGAGCATATACAGACTTCCTTTATTGAGAGATACAAATGGGATAATATCAGAATAATTGTTACTTAATCCCTAGCTTTAAAAAATGAGAGAAGCCCAAGATACATTTCAGCCTTTGGAAAAAAATATACAGTACTAATATGATATACATTTGATTGTTTTTATGACAAATGGAAGGAAGTGACTCAAACTAACTCAAAAATGGAATATATTGTCTGTTCTATATGTGAAGGGCACAAAACACATTTACACAACAGGCACAGCAGATTCCAGATGATATTAGTGGCTTTTCCTTCTCTATCTCTGCTCCACTTCCAGTGTGCGTTCCTCATTTTGATCTTCCTGCCTTGTATCTGTAAAGATGACCACCAGCAATCCCATGTGCATATCAGTCTTCCTTACAATTTGTGATTAGATGTCACATCATCTCCTAAGTTCCAGCATAAATGTCCAGGAAGAAGTCTGGTTGGCCTATTGGAACAATTATTCATCCCACATGAAGCAGAGCAGCTAGAGGGATAGCATATGTTGTGTATTCTATGCTCATCCTGTGCTCAGGGAGCAGGGACTGCGACACATAAAATTATACAGAAATGGGCAAAATATTGCCTCCAATGACAGTGGAATTTCAGAGGAAAAATATTTATCGGCTATAACCATTTCCTTGACTTTAAGAGAAATATGTCTTCTTAGGATACCTGCATTAAAATAGCCACATTTTAATGCTTTAAAAGTGATGTATGCATATACATTTCAGGCTATTACACTCAATTTTATTGAAAAATAATGTGCATACTTATATAAAAGTGTACATTTCCTGAGGATAGATCTTGATTGATTATGTAATGTATGTATTTATTCTTATATGTAATGTATGTATTTATTCCTATGTTGAAAAATGTATCCTCTGTTCAAAAACAGCTATAGAGTGTAGGCTAGAAGAGATGAGAGTTCAGTAAAAATGTGTTTGAGAAACATGCAAGAAAGAAGATTTGAGAGGAGGAAGAAGTGCAGATTAAATGCCTGCAGCTCTTGAGGTACGTAGACCCTGTAACTTGTGCAGCATGGTTTTCCACAAGCCAAATCTGGCTTTGAGACTAGCTCTTACAAGCAGTAAAATCTCAGTTACCACATTTTCTCTGCCAAGTTAGGAGAGATACTACCAGAAAGCACAGTTCCTGTGCTGGTATGGCCATCAGGGACCTTCATTCAGTCTTTTTATTATAGCCAGAGACTCAGGAGACTTTTGCCATTGTTAAACTAAAGGCTAATTTCCCAGTGCAGATATGTGGATATTGAAAGTCTTCCCTTCTGTCTACTCCCCTCTGTATCTCTGGTCATATGTAGAATATCAGTTTCCTACTCTAACTGTCATATTCGTTCAGCCAATAGACAGTACATGTAAGACAGTAGGAGCAGACAGTGAAGTCAGCATATAACCACAGATCCTTCCCTGAATAGTAGCCTAAAGAGTTCATACACCAAATGTTGTCACTCACTTGCTAACCCTGGACTAGATGAGGTAAAGCTGCACAACCCTTAAAGTCTATCATTCTCTACTTTATTTTCCCCTCATTTCTGTTTTTTTTTAATTTTTTTTATTTAAAGAGAAACAAAAGCATGTAAAGGGTAGATATAACACAGAATTTCAAAAAAAAGATAAACAAGAAATCACTAGTTGATAAATTACCTATTGTCCTCTTAGAAATAGTTGTTCAAGTTACAAAATTAAAGCATACAAAGTAGATATTCAAACAGTGACAGTGTAAACAGCTACGCATGCATGAGTCTCTACATGTATTTCTATCCTTTCTGTATTAGAGGGAAAAACAAAACATAGCAAGACAAAACAAAACAAATTCCTATAAAAACATGAAACCAAAAAGTCATATAAAACAACAGTACAAGGTGATCTACAATGATTACTGTGTTGTTTCTTATTATCTTCAATAGAATTGTCTATATCATCAGGCATAATTGAATATAGCAGTATAATTGAATATAGTGTATCTATATTAGAGATTCTAGCCATCCTTCTCTGCCTCATTTCTGCTATGCTATTTTTCTACCTATGTTTATCTAGTTTTCTCTTTCATTCTACTGCCTGGCCCACTTATTAAGGTCTTTCTGCCACTGTTCCTAAAATCTGGGTATTTTTTTTCTCTCTCTCTCTAGAATGTCCTTCAGTATTCTCTGTAGGGTTGGACTGGTGGTCACAAACTCCCCCAGTTCCTCTTTGTCATGGAAGCATCTTGTTTCTCCATTAATTTCTAGTGACAGTTTTTCAGGGTACATCAATCTGGGCTGGAGGTTATTTTCTTTCAGGGCTTAGAATACTCACTCCAAGCTCTTCTTGATCTGATGGTCTGTGTTGAAAAGTCTGCCCTGAATTTGAAGGGTTTACGTTTATAGATAATCTGTTTCTTTTCTCTGATGGCTTTTAATATTCTGTTTTTGTATTGAATTTCTGGTAACTTGATTATTATATGTCTGGGTATAGCTCTGTTTTGGTTGTAGGTGGCTGGAGTTCTGTATGGCTCACATAACCGAATGTCATTTTCTTTTCCAGTGCTTGGGAAGTTTTCCTTAATTATTTCCATGAATAGCCTTTGTAGCTCACCTGTTTGTATTCCTGCTTCTTCATTCACATTTCTTATTCTTAAATTATGGATTCTCTTGTCGTTTTCTATCCTTTGTACTGTTACTGCCTGTTTCTTTGTTATTTTTAGGAGATCTTTCCTTTCATGATCACACATTGCAAACTTGTCTTCAAGTTTTGATAGTCTATCCTTAGTTTCTTTTAAGGAGTTTTACCAGCTTACAATGGAGTTTTTAATTTCCTGGTAATCTCTTTGAATCTGCTTCATGTATTCTATATTTTCTTTATATTGTTTATCGAATGTTTCTCTCCTTTTTGTGTGTTCCTCCCTTCTTCTGTCTGTATCTTCCTGAGAGATGCTTCCTGAGAGCATTTCTTTTATTACTCTACTCATGTCTTGCTTTACCTGATTTAATAATTCAGTTTTGAGCTTGTCTACAAGGTCCTGAAGATATCTCTTAATGTCCATTGAAGCCATGTCTAATGTTTCATGTTTGCCACCCTCAGTCTCCCTTGTTTTTCCCTCTCCTGGATCAGTGGTTTCAGGGTTCTGGGCTGGGGGCCTCCTCCTGCCTCTCTCTCCTGTCATGGTCCTGGCTTCCTCCACACAGGTTACAGTGCAGGTCCCAGCCCCCTTCCCTGTTGGCCACTTTTCCTCCAAAGCATGCAGGTGAGGGACCTCTGCCCTCTCCTGCCTGCTCTTGTCACTGAGGTGTAAGCAGCGGCTGCGTATGCCTGCCCCTTCCCACCTGGCCAGCCAAACTTCAGGGGCCTTCACTTGGTTAGTACTTGCTAGGTGCAGGGAATCGATTTGGGATGGCTTGTTGGGTCCCAGCCAAGGGCGCAGCCCAGTTCAAGAAAATCCCATGAATCTGCTTTGGGGAGTGAGGAACCAACTGAAGTCACTGTTGCTCCCAGTTCAGGCTCCTCTTGCCCGATTCCAACATGTTGCCCATTTAATCTCGCCCTTCCCATGGGGGAGTCTCATTCCCATGGATTAATGAAGGTCCCCTTGCCAGCTCCACTCTCCATTGAGCTCACCAACCCCTGACTTCAGGGCTGCTGTGCTTCCTGTGAGTGGCAGCAGGAACGAGTTTGGGTGGCTCTGCCAGACGGTGTAGATTCAGGCCTTTGCAAACTTGGCAGGTAGCTGCGAACAAAAATGCTATGTCCCATAAATTTTAGCTGTTTCAGTTGTAATCCCAACGTATTTGATGAGCTTTTTTACATTTTAATTTCTTCCTGTGTCAAGAGGATCCATCTCCCTTTGTCTGGGTCTCTCCAGGGTGTTTTATTCTGGCACATGAGTTGTTACTCCCAAGAGGCTTTGTATTTTGTTGCTCACTGATCAGCCAACTTGACTTCTCTCATCATTTCTGTTTTTTATTTCTCTTTTTAAAGCACAACCACCTTCTTTCAATTTTCTCCCTTATCTTTAAAGTCACTCTTCAACTTCTTTGGGTCTTATATTTTTTACCTTAGACTTCAGACTGTCTTTTCTTGTTCTGATGTCTGAAGTACTAGTACATTGTATGTTATGATTAAAGATGAGCAAGTTCTCCCTTACAATTCCTAGTGTAAGAAATTTTGTACAATGCTTACCAACCCAAGAGGCTTCCCCCAATTCCTATGTGACACATCCACAGATCATAACAAGCTTTACATCTTCTCCACTCAATGGGACACGTATATCTGATATACCTTTCAAAAGCAAATGCTGGTCATATTTACCCCCATAAAAAGACTAAAAAGTCTCTGTCACCAGGCATAGTTATGATAGGACTCATTTTTACCCAATAAATTTACTTGACTGCATACCTAGAGTACAAACATCAGCAGAGCCTCACTGGAACATCCATGGATGATATTTCCTCTGCCAAATGAAGAGGAGGCATAAATCCCTAGCAATAAAAATGAGCAGTAATTATACCGTGTCTAATGCATATGCTAGACTGAAGAATGAGTGCCAAGAAAAATTGTTGTTCTGCAAATTTACTCTTTTCTAGTTCCAGAAAGAATGGAGTTGACTAAATAGAACAAGAGTCCTTCATGTAGTCCTCATTTAGTTTTTAAGAACCCTAGGACTTCATCAAAAGGTGACTTAGGAGACTGCTCACAGAAACAGAAATGAGAAATCATGCAGTGGGTAAAGCAGTAACCCTTAGGGTCATAAGGGCATGGACTTGAACCCTCTCTGCACTACCTGCTGATTGTATGGCCTTGTGAAAACAATCTGTCCTAAGTATATGTTCTGTCTATTGAGACTAATAATATGCTGAGTGATCATTTTGTTGGAATCATTAAACTAAACAACCTTTGAAAACCAGAAAGACTGTTCCAGGTACAAAAAAAGTCCTTGAGAAATATTGGCTGTTGATGACTGTTATAAGACTGAAGAACATTTGATATTCTTATTTCATGTACACATGACTCCTCCATTCCTTTACACTTTACCAGCAAAAGAACCATGTCTTTTAATAAACACAATCACCATGCTTTCCCTCACTTAAAGATCACTTGTGGCTTCCTAGTCAACAGAATAAAGATGAAACCCTTTAAAACCATGTTTACTATATTCATAATTGTTGCTTTGTCACTACTTCAGCCTAATAGTTGTCTTATTCCTACCTGGTATGGACATTGTAGCCATTGTAAAGTCTCCACTGTGTCCAGAAATGTCTGGAATATACTCTTCTCATTGCCTAGAGTGTTCCTATTAATCCTCAAAGCTTTAGTCTGGAATCACCTTATTAGCTTATACTTGCTATATTCACATCCTATGCCCATAACTGTGGAGATCAACAACTCTATGATGTGGTACTGAATTAAGCATAAGAAAGAGTCTGTCAGGCTTGCCAAAATGGAGCTGAGCAACATGATACATGTACCAGGATTGCGGTTCCCAGAAGTAGCAGAGTTAGAATTCAAAACAAGGTGCTGTAACTCCAAAGCACCTGTATTAGTTCCCTGTCACTGCTATGACAAATCACCACATACTTACTACCTTTAAGCAATATAAACTTATGATCTTACATTTCCGAAAGTCAGAAATATAAAATGAACTTCAGTGGGCTATAATCCATTTATTAGCAGGGGTGCTATATTAATAAGATCTTTTTTGTTGGCCATAATACAGGCCATCACAACTTAAAAGAGGAGAGGTTTAATTTATCTCACGGTTTCAGAAGGTTCAGTCTATGATTCAAAGCAGAAACATCATGGTAGAAGGGCAAGAGGAAGTGAAGCAGCTTAATTTATGGCAACCAGAAAACAAAGCAGAGGAAGGAATGAAGAACAAGATACAGACCACACAATTATGCCCCAGTGATCCACCAGACACACCCAGAACTTTGCATCATCAGTCCTCCAGGCCAAATTCCAAAGTCAATCAAGGGCCATAATAGGTTAGCCATCACAGCTGCCTTCCTTTTGGAGTTCTGAGGCAAAGTCTGTTTCTTTGATTTTTATACCTCTGGGACTATTTAAATTTCCTGTTTCATGGTCCTTTACTCTGTACTGGAAGCCAGCAGCTTTATATCTCAACCAATTCTGTCTCCCTTCCTCTTTCTTTCGCTTCCTCCCCGCTTCTTTTCTTCTCTTTTCTTTTCTTTTGTCTAATTATGCTTACGTTATTGCATCTCTTCCCATGAGAATGCCTACAAATAGTTTCTCTTTTTCTTGAGTTTTCCACTTAGCCCTTTGTTTGTGTCATATTGCTTTTGAGCTTATCAAATTACTTTAAAATTAATTATTTATGTTTCCTCCCCTGTCAAATGAAACCTTCTCTAAGGCAAGGTGTCTGAACCATATATACAGTAGGAATTACCTGAACATTAGGTGAATGTGTGGATGGATGGAAGGATTAAATATCTGAAAATCATTGATTTTCCTATTCTGTGATGATGGCTTTGTAGTGATTTTTAAATAAATTCATTTATTTGACTAAGGGAATGTTTCCAAGTCTTGTCAATGCCAAGAGTGAAGCTGGTTCTACAAGAGGTGAAGGTCTCCTTCTGGTGATGCCTGGATTCTTTAGTCATACAACACTTGGGTGCTTTCTGCCAGAAAAGCATCACATCCAGGTACATAAATATAGGTGCTATTATCACCACTGATTAAAATGCAGACATATATTAATCCCACAATTGAAAGAGATGCTATTCTTTCTGTAGGTCTTGCAGGAAGCCCCAAAGGGTCTTTGCAAAGCTGAGAGAGAGAGAGAGAGAGAGATAGAGAGAGAGACAGAGAGAGAGAGAGATGAGTTTCTAGTATCCTGAGGAGGGAATGCCAATAAGTAACTAGGAATACCTATGAGAAAGCCAGAGACTGGGGATTAGCCTCTCTTCTGCTACTTAGAGGTTTTGTGGCCTTGCTTAAATGACCTCACTCAATCTTCTTAAAGTTCTCTTTCCCTGACCATGGAAATTATAAGTACACCTAACCTATAGGAATTTGTGAAAAATAATGTTTACTTAGAGCTTAGCATAAGCCTTGCAAGAAATTATAAACTCGATATGGCAGAAGAACATTAGAGTGTTTGCTGAAGAGCTACTTCCTACCTCCCAGTATAACTGCTGATTATAACACTTGACCTCCACATGGTGTAATAAGCAGAAAAAGATATTTCCTAACTTTATCTAGAATCTATTAAGTACCCTATGAGACAAAGAAGGAGAAAATAATTTGGATGAGAAAAGGCAAGAGATAGTGCAGGGGCCATTTACTCTATTTCCCACAAACTGCTGATGAAGAGAGGAAATTGCCTCACAATTAATTTTAATTGAGGGATCATAGAAGAGAGAGAATTGATAAATTTTCTATTTTGTTTCAAACTCTAGACATTACTAGTGTTATAGAAATAGATGCAAGGTATTACAGAAGAATAATTTATATCTTCCATGGTTAGGTATGATAGCCATGTAGGAAAACTCCAGATAGCTCAATTTGGGCTGAGAAATCTGACTAAAGACAAAGACAAGGCTACAGAGAATGGAGAATCACCTGAGAGTCTAATGATATAATCCTGAACATTTCAGAGGATGGAGCAACTAGAATCTAATGACCACAAACCATGAGGCAAGGTAGCACACCCCTGTCTCAGGCAAGACAAGTTGCAGGATCAAAATCTCCAGCAAATGAACAAGTTCTGGACTTGGCTCTCCAGTGACATCTTATAGAAATTGTGTGCCCCGCCCCCCAGCATTTAAAACCAGGACTGAATCAGAAGGAAAAAGAAAACTTCAGAATGGTTGGAAGATATCTTCTGAATGGCATTAAGTTTTAACCCAGAAGTAATTTAAATAAAGATCTCTGAATCAGATAAAAAAGATCTTGAAAATAACTAAATTAAATTTTCAGTAAGTCACAGAGTTTTATAGATATGTAGATAATTTTGCACATCTAGGGTTTTTCACTTTGGTTGATAACCCACCAATGTTTGCCTTTTAGTACCTCATTCTTTCTAGCAAAATACGGAAAATTTCACTGAATTAATCGTACTTGTGACAACCTTGTTTTGAAGAGCTAGAGCTGCATTTTGTATTAAATGCATTCCTTTACCAGTACTATGGGTACTGAACTGCTGAAAAGAATTCCTAGAGTGTTGTATGATTTAATAAATACTTTTGCTTAAGAGTATATGACAAGTTAGTTCTGGTAAATTAGTTGCCTTTTGCTCCAGTGCTACTCCTCAGATAGAGGCAGCAGTGAAGGAACAGAAATATGATCCAAACAGCTGAGAATACCAATCCTTCATGTGCTCCCTTTGAACCTAAAAGATTGCTTCTACAAATCAAAGTGGTCACGTTTAGCTCCAGAATACACAAAGCTCTTCTATAAAGGGTCAGAGAATAAGTGTTTCAGGTTTTATGGGTTATAAGATCTCTGTTGTAACTACTCAAGGTTATAGCACTAGAACAGGCATAGATGACTGATAGATAGATGATAGATAGGTAGATAGATAGATAGTCATCACTGAGTTTGAACAAAACTGTTTTATACAAGATGGTCATTAGCTGGATTTAGCCATCAGATCATAATTTGCTGATCTTAATCTAGTTATCTGCATGACAGAAACTTTCTCTGACCCTTAGATGTGACAAATGATACACAAAATATCAATTTGCAAATTTACTTGCAAAATAAATCTTTGGTAGACATAGGAAACAGTGGCCACTGTTGAAAATGGTTGTTGTCGTTTTTTTTCCTGGGCTACGTAGGATTTCCCTGGTGTTCTTTGGGAACCGCCATTACTTAACTCCACCCTCAGTGTCTTGGAAACTTGACCCAATGGGAAGAGGGATTAACTAGAGAACATATAGTCCTTTTAGCCACAGTGGCTAGGATAAAACTGGAAAAGTGATCCCAATTTGTCCACTCAGATAAGTTTTGGGACACATTTAATCAAGGAGAAACTCCCAGAAGTAGACCCCAAAACAAAGCCTCAACAGTAAATGGTTTATTTAAGAATTGATGTAGGAAAGAATGGGTAGGGAAGTAGGAGCGGGGGTAAAGGTGACTAATGAAGTTTATCTTATCAAGTAAATTATAGTTGAGAGAAAAGGGAGTTTAATCTTGCTGGGGAATTCTTGAAGCTTGTGCAGAATCAGAACCTCAGAGTCAATCCAACAGTGGATGGTAAACCAAGGAGTCAGCCAATTCAAGAGAGTATGCCAAGCCCACCACTCCCTGGTGGGGGGGATGCTCCAGGGGTATTGATCCACTGGTGCTTCTGGCCTTCCTGGAGCCTCAGCATAACAGATGTTTCAGATACTAAAAAGTGACCTCATGGAAAGCGACAGGTTCCAGGACATGCTGCTCTGAAATAAGGCTAAGGAAGAATATGGGATAGACACTACATTTACTACTTTGAACTTGGTTAGTTTCCCTGGGATGGTTCTGAAGAAACTGATAGTTATTTGAGTTAGTTGGAACCTTAATCATCCTACATACTTACTTATGTGATCCAAAAAATTTATTTTTGCTTGGCCAATTATAGTCAAGTTTCTTAACCATAGACAAGAAGGACTAAATGAATGTACTTTCTACTACTAATAGCATTTATTCACAAACTGATTGATACAGTCTGATCAATATCTGAGGATAAATATATACACACAAATGTACTTATATACATACAAATACATAAATAGTAATATACATATATGCAGCAAACCCTCCATATCTTCAAGTTTTCCATTCAGATTCAACAAACTATGAAAAGAGAACTCTTAGAAAGATTATGTCTATACTGAAGTAGTACAGTTTCTTGATATTCCCTAAACAATATAACAACTATTTTAGTAGCACTTATATTGCATTAGATATTAAAAGTAACCAAGATGATTATATATTATAAGTAATCCACAACTTTTACAGGTGATTTGTATGAGATGATAGGGCATTTAAGGTTCTTTGGATCAACTTTATTGGCTTAGAAGTTGCCTAGGTGATTGGTAGAGTGTGATTCTGGGTGTATCTGTGTGGGTCATAGAGGCATGGTCTCGGGTAGTGTTATGGTTTATAGCTAGACATCTCCCCAAAAAATCATGCACTTGTAGGATTTTTGGAAGGTGATTGGTGATGGGGGCATTATAATTAACATTGCTGATAGAATCCAGAATCTGATCAAAAGAGGCATGTCATAGCCTAGAATAGTTTACCTCCCACATGCCTCCCTTTCTCTCTTCTTCTGCTTTGCCATTCCATAAACAACTCTATGCCATCCTGCCCTTTTTTTCCATGCCACCCATCCTTAAAACTAGATGACTATAAACTGAAAAGTGATCCAAAATAAATACCTCTTCCTTAAATTGTGGTGTATTTTGTATCGGAACCATGGAGAGTGACTAAGACAAGTTTTGGTACCAGAAGTAGTCGTTGATGTAATGCTACCTGATCATATGGTTCAGAAGCTTTTGAAACTTCATCATGGGAGATTCTGAAAAGGTTTGGAGAATCCCTACAGTACTTTGAGTTAGCTTGGTGGAAGATTCTGTTCAAAATTCAGAAGACTAGAATCCTAATAGAAATGCAAATGGTAGAGATCAGGCTAAGGAGGATTTAACTGGTATGAAAAACTTCATTGGCAGTTTGGATTCCAGGCCATGTGTGTTATACTCTGGCAGAAAATTTGCCTACATTTTTCTATTGTCCTGAAATTTGAGAGGAACCGAGATTAAGGATGGCAGACTGATAAATCTGGCAGAGGAATTTTCAAGGCATCCAAATGTTGATGGTGTGAAAAGGTACTTTTGGGGATTTTATCCAGCTCTACATTGAGAATCAATATCAAATGTAAAAACTGAGTAATTTAAAATAGTTTTAAGTTTCACCAAAAAAGAAATTCCTATAAATGTTGAGCCTGTGAAGTTGAAACAGAGAAGAACATAGTTGCTGAAAGATTAATATTAAAAAGAATCCAAGTGCTTTGGATCAAGACAATAGGTCTTAAAAAATGGTTCAAGGGCATATGAGACCTAGCAAAGCTCTTCATGGGCTCAAATTGACACCACAAAAAGGCTTGGAAAAATAGGTAATGTATCTTATAAGGCAATGCTTCAAGTTGTGAGAGTGAAGCCAGAAGAACAGTTGAGACCCCAGAAAGTTGGAGAAGCCAGAAATGTGGAACATTTGAAGAAAGCTGCAAGGAGTGAGTAAATGTAGCCCAAGAGATAAGCCATAAGGGTTATAACCATAGCCAAAGCTGTAAGGTAGGGACTGCCAAATCTCTTTGGAGTTCAAATCTTACCACAGTTTGTCCTGGATGCTGAACATACTATTACTCTTTTCCTCCCTTATATTGTAAGCAGGCTACCACCTTCTGAGGGGGGCACTCACACCATCTCTGTTTCCTTCTCTTACACAGGATGAGGATGTTTACAAAGTAAGAACACTGGCTCCCTGCTGAGTCACCTAGTTAAACATCTAAATGTCTTAAGTTGATAAAATGTAATAACCACAATGGTGACTCAATGCATTTTTCATAAAGGGATGTGCATGAGTCTTTGGAGCCTCAAAACTTCAAAAATGAAATACTTTGCTTTGAGGACAAAGCCACAGAGCACCATGTTCCCAAATGGCAGCAGCCACACTATGTTCCAGAATGGCAGCAGCATAGAGAATGTGTTCCTCAGCATCAGGATCAGAGTGCTCAGTGATCCAGGCACTCAACACCCACAGCCAAGACAGAGGGAAACTTGGCTACTGCTCCAGCTGGAAATAGACATTGGCATCATCCAAGGGGCACTGGGTTTAGGCATATGCAGAATGCAAGAGTTCTGAGGTTAAAAAGGCAGATTTAAGAAGGCCAGGTAGTGTGCACCTGACAGGGAAGTGTGTAAAGCTGTTACGATGAAGCCATAGGTACAGTGAAGAATCCAGAAGTTTTGAAAAGCCAGGAATTTGGATCATCTAAGGAAAAATGCAAAAATTGAGCAGAGCAGGCCTAAGACAGAAGAAGGTCTAGGAGCTAAAACCACTGGAATGCCATAGGGGAGAAATTACACAAGTCTTTTGGAGCTCACAATTTGTCACAGATTGGATGTTCCACATGTAACAGGACTTAATGTTTGCCCTGCTGGATTTTGTACTTGCTTTGGATCCATTCCTTTGTACTTCCCTGTTTGTACAGTTTGCAATGGTAATGTTTATCTTGTGCCATTGAATATTGAAAGTGTTTAACTTCTCATTTGTGCAGGGGCTCACAGCTAAGAATTCACCTTAGATCTTGGAGGAGACTTGGGACTTGGACCTTTTAGCAGTACTGAAACTGTTAGGAGTTTGGCAACTCTTAGAGATGAACTAAAATGCCTTTTGCATAAAGGGATGTACATGAATCTCTGAGGGGCGAGGGTAGGAATGTTATGGTTTGTGTCTAGATGTCCCCCCCCCACCAAAGCATCATGCAGTCAAGGGGCAGGCTTCAAGAGTTTGTGATTGATTCATCATCCAATTCTGGGGTTATAGGTGTGAGTGCTACACTCATCCTAGGGTGAGTATAGCCTACATAAAATATAAAGAACAGAAAGAGTTCTTGTATGGTCCTCCCTTTTGCTCTTGTTGCTCTTGTTGCTGATGATGGACTGAAAACTTCACAAACTATAAGTCAAATAAATCTTTCCTTCCTTAACTTATTTTGTCTCAGAATTGAAAGAAAAGTAACCAAGACAGACACCAAGGGATCACTGTATATATCCAGTAAATCTTCATCTGTGCTTACATCTATATATAGGGGTATGATAGTGCTTTCAAGAAAGAGGTACAAAAATATATCTGTATATACTGCACAGGAAGTTAAATAAAAGTATAATGGAAGATCTCAGAGAAAGGTCACCAAATCCCCACATCCTACCATTCATTCTCACCATGCAAGCCCACAATGTCTGCTTCGGTGAAGAGGAACAGAGGTTCAAAGTTGCCTAGCAGGCTCTTAGGAGATGTTTAATAAAAAAAGACACATGTCTGTTCCTCAGAGAACTTATTTTTGTCCACAACTTTTATGCCAGAGGTTAGTCTCTCTTTTTTATTCTTTCCATTCCTATTTGCTAAATAGAATTAAAGGATTAAATTGAGATGTTCTGAACAAATAGAAGGGGACCAGAAGATAATAAGACCAGAGAAAGCAAATATGGTCATTTCAAATAAAGTCAAGGAGGCAGGGAGTAAGCAAAGGAACCCACATGCTTATGAGGGTGTGAGTTTTTCACAAAAGCAGTAAAAGAAAAATTTGTGGTGGCTAAAGCATCTGCTTCCTATTACTGTCTGGGGGGAAGTGGAATAAACTTCTATTATATTTTTTTTGACTGCTGTTATATTAATGTGGTTCCATGCAGAATAACATGACTAGGTAAACATGTGAAGCCTACTGAATCTGTATTTATGGGCTTTATTATGACATCTAGTTCAAGAAACACAATGAAACTGTCTAGAAATAGACTGAGACACAGTACCCAACACCCACAATTTAAAGGAGAAGAGATTTAATTTGGTTAACAGTTTCAACATTCAGTCCATAGTTGACTGGTTCTGAAACAGAAACATTTTGGAGAAAGGGCATGATGGAGCATGGATGCATAATTTATGGCAGATGGGGAGCTGCCAAGGGAGAGAATGCCAGAGATGGAGGGGCAAGCAATTAAACAGATACGGAAGCCACACCTCCGTGATCTACCCAGACACACCCAGCAATGTACTCCACCAAATCTTCAGGCAGTTCTCAAGCCAATAAAGTTGACACTCTACCAGACCTGCCACAAATGTGCAGGAATGAGTCATGCAGATATGATAAGGAAGAACATTCCAGACAGAGGAAAGAACAAATGCAAAGGCACTGAGGTGGAGGAGGAAGCTTTAGGCTTAGAGGTACAGAGCACTGCAAAGCAGCCAATATGAGCCTCCAGGAGGAAGCAGGTTTGAGAACCACACAGCCTCCATCAACCACTCACCTCTGCCACAGAAAGAAGTAGGAAAGTAGTCACAGACAACACATAAGTGAGTAGTGAGGGTAAAGCTGTGCTTCACTCACATTCAAATCACAAAATCAGGTTCATGTACAGGGGAGTTTGCTGGTTCTTGAACTGAAGGAGTGAGCAGCTAAAAATGTGATGATAAGAACCTTAGACTCCATTGTAACAATCTTAGATTTAATTTGCATATGAGGCAGATTCTCTAGAGAAACAGAACAGCATGTGCATGTGTGTCTGAGATAGGAAGAAAGACAGAGGGGAGGAACTAGGTCATGTGATTATGGAAGCTAACAAGCCCCAAGCTCTGAAATCAGCAGGCAGGAAAGCCAGGAGAACTCCCAGAATTGCTCCAGTCCAGGTTGAGCCTAGCAGGCTCAAAACTTAGGGAAAGCTGATATTTCAACTCAAGTCCTAAGATAGGAAAAAGACTAACATAAAATTTTAAAAAAAGTCCCAACTCAAAGGCTGTCAGGACTTATTTGGGATAGGGTAAACCTTTTTCTTTTATTCAACTGATAGAATAAGACCCATCCATATAAAGAAGGGCAAACTGCTTTACTCAATTTACCCATTTAAGTGTTAGACCTATTAAAAATAGCTCGCTCTCTCTCTCTCTCTCACACACACACACAATTAGGTATTATTAAATATAATCATACATTGTTTTCTAATGAACACATTCTCATGTCATGTGTGAACATCAAGATCCTTCCATATTGGGGTCTTTGCCTAGATCCCCAATCCCCCAAACAGGTACACAGCATTAGGCTCAAAGAAATGAGACAAGTGGCATGATCTTTAGGGCTGCAGGAGAACTAAAATCCTCAGCAGAGCTCATAACTCTGCCAGCAGACTGACCAACTGGTGCTATGCAGCCCATATTCCAGCCCGTATTTAATCAGAACAAGCAAGGAGGAAACCTGAACAGGATCTTGGGAGGGGTTCAAGGACCCCTCAGAGCAACAGATGTTGCTAATTAAGGAAAATTATATGGAAAGTCTCTAGGTGACCTCAGCTGTGGCCTATCTTGCCCCCTGAGATGTCTCCTTATTCTCAGTTCAACCATGCCCGGGTCACACCACATCCCTGCACGTGTATTCAGCTTCATTACTCTCCAACACTTCCACAAACCAAGATAGCTATGATGTTGCTATATCAAATGCTTTTAGAGGACCACCATCTTGTATGCAGTCCTTCACTGACCAAAATGTCTATGTGAGTACTGCATGACCTGGCTATGACACCAAAAATTTTAGTAAGCATGAAAAATTGTATACGTATCTATAGTGTACAATATGCTGCTTTGATGAAGGTGTATGTTATGGAATGACTAAATGACGTTATTTCACATATGCTTTACTCACATAGTTATCATTTTTTAATGGTGAGAAGTCTTAGTATCTACTCTTTTAGCAGTTTTTTACTATGCACTACTATATATCAGTAGAGGCATGCATGCTGCAGTGAACCATTTGTATCACTGAAAAAGCTCTAAAAGGTTCACCATCACTACAGTACATTGTTATTATCTACAGTTGCTATGACGAACTGTGGATCATTTAAACTTACTCTTTTTGTCTAGCTGAAAGTCTGTGTCCTTTGACCTGTGTTCCCCAGGTGCTCTATCCCCCAGACTTCTAGTAACGACTATTTTATTGTTTCTGAGTTTGACTTTTTTTAAAATTTTATTTTATTTTTGTGGTACTGCGGATTGAACTTGGGACCTTCACACTGAGACACATCCCCAGTCAATTGTTTATTTACTTACTTGCTTGGAAAACGGTGTGGTTTCTAAATCACTAAATTGCCCAGTGCAATCCCCCTGCCTCTGCCTCCCAAGGTGCTAGGATTATAGGAATGAGTCTCTATATCAACCTGAATTTGATTAATATTTTTAGTCTGCATGCAAGTGAAATCATGCAGGATTTGTCTTTCTGTGTCTGGTTTATTTCACTTAACATAATGTTCTTCAAGTCCATTCTTGTTGTAACAAATGACTGGATTTTCTAGCTAGCAGAGGAGGGGTTTAAATGTTCCCAACATACACACACTGAAGGGGATATGTATTTGAGGTAACAAATATACCAATTACCTAATCTGATTTTTGCACATTGTATGTATGAATCAAAATATCACACTGTGCAACATAAATATGTATAATTATTATGTGTAGATTAAAACTAAGAACATACTTATGAATAACAGAATTTCCTTCCTTTGACTGAATACTATACCATTGAGCGTATAATACAATTTCTTTATCCTTCTATTTATGTGCACATAGATTGATTCCATATCTTGGGTATTATGAATAATTATTTAATAAATATGGTGGTACAAATATATATTCAAGATCCTGACTTCATGTCCTTTGGATATATACAGTGTGTCTCATCTCATGAACATGATTCTCTCCACAATTCTGGTCACAAACCAAGTTGGACGAGAACTGAAACAAATGTCAATAGTTTGGTTCAGTGTAGGCATTATGGGGAAATTTGATTCAGTTCTTGGCCAGTTCTACTTGTGACCAGAATTGTGGACAGAATTGAATTCATGAACTGAGGTACTGCTGCACCCTGCAGTGGGATTTCTGGGTCATGTGGTTGTTCTGATGGTTTTTTACAGGAACTTGTATATTGTTTCCCATTATTGCTGTGCTACTTATATTTTTCTCAAATCCTTGCTAAGTTTGTTTTCTTTCATCTTTTTTATAATATCCACTTTAACAGATATAGGATTAAATTACACTATAATTTTAATTTGCCTTTCCCTGGTGGTTAGTGATGTTGAACATCTTTTTCCTATACCTATTGGCCAGTTGGGTACATTGTCCATTTTTTCATCTATTATTTGTTTTTCTTACTACTGATTTATGTATGTTCATTATATGTCTTAGGTACTAACTCCTTATCACAGGCATGGCTTGCAAATACATTTTCCCAATTCATACATTGTCTCTTCACTCTGTGGACCATTGTCTTTCCTGTGCAGAAATGTTTGAGTTTGATATAATCCTACCTGCTCAGTTGTCACATAAAAGCAACCATCACACTGTGCAATGGATAAGGAGCTATTGAAAGGTTCTGAGCAGTGAGATGATAGTCACTGGTTTATGTGTTAACCCTCATACTCTGGCTGGTGCATCAGGGCACAAACAGGGAAAATAACTACGAGCTCTCACAGGGGTAAGGGTGATTTGGACAAGGTGGTAGCATGGAAGTGATGCAAAATGATAGGACTCAGCTTGGTTATTTGCAATAGCACTCACTAAAATTTCATATTGTGTGGATATGAATATGAAAGAAAAATTATATTAGTGTTGACTTTAAGACATTTCCTAAGCCATGTAAAGGATCAAAGTGCCCTCAAGGGACATAGAAAACATGGTAAAAAATAAATTAATTAATTAATTAATTAATTAATAAAAGAGTACTGCAGTAAAGATTTGAGACTTGGTTTTGGATGGGTTATTTTAATATGCTCATTGGATATCCAAGTGGAAACACAGAGCAGGCCATCACATAGGTGTGCTGAAAGACCAAAGAAAGAAGTCCATCCTCAGCTGAAATTCATAAGACAATTAAAAAGCTCCAACAGAAAGCTTATGACATTTGCTGTATTCTGTTTCTTTTTCTCCCCATATGCCTGGAATTCTATGCAGCTTTCATTTGCTTACTGCTTACTCCCACCCTTAACTTCCCACAACCTACCCTTTCTTTTTCCCATGTCTTCATCTTGAAGACCAAACAACATCTCACTTCTACTCCTCTTCCATCTATGCCTTCCTAGTCTGTCCTTTGCTCTTTTCCAGGTCTGCATTCTATCTGCCTAGAGAAAAACAAAACTGAATTACAGACAGAGGATCCAGTAGGGAATCTGGGCTTTTTCTCTGTGCACTCCATTTGAAGACACCATAAGAATGGGTGAAATCTGATGCTGGGAGAATAGGCGGCCTGCTCACCACCCTGGTAAGCAGCTGGGGGCCTAGCAAGCTGCTGGCACACCAGGATGAGAACTACCAGCAATTCCTGAGCTCTGCATCATGTTGGAACTTTGGGTGCTGAGAGAACAGGCGGCCTACTCGCAGCCCTGGTAAGCAGCTGGGGGCCTGCTGGTGTGCTGACTAAGGATCAGACATCGATCCATCCCCTACCGCCCCCCGCCCCCACCCCACTGTTAGCAAGTCAGCACCAGGGGTCTGAGTATCTCTTGGGAGGATGAATGTATACAGCATGGCAAGTAAGGGGGATTTCCTTCTACCATCTCTTTGAAGGCAAATATTTTTATCACTGTTTTGCTCAGTTTTGATTAATGGTACTGCTTTATTCAATATTCTATTTTTAAAAGTTTGATATTTCCTTCCATTTTCCTCTACCTGATTGAAAGGACAGCTAATGTGAACAGAATGGGCTGTACTATTGAGCCCATCGCTCGTGTCCTGGTGATCTGCTGTGAGGTTCTGTGGTAGTTTCACTACACTGCGGTCGCATGGGTTTATTCTGTCTTGTTCTGCTGTATTTTGCTACCTTCAAAAAAAAGTAGATAACAAAGAAACAAAATACCTCCAAAAATTTCCCAACTCCACCAAAGCTGATCCATGGAGCATAGATGAGGAGAAACTGAAAAACAAGGCAACAGAATTATATAAGGGGATTAAAAAGTAAATAACAACAACAAAACAAGTCAGTAAGGTACTGAGCAACCTGAAACAGGATATAACTAAACAGATAATGGACTTAAAAAGTAAAAAGAAGAAAAGAAAGTGCTCTAGAGGAGATGGCTGCATGTATGTTTAAGTGTGTAGGATTGATAATCACATTGCTAAGTTGTTACTGGATCATTGAACTTCCTTGCAGTTTCACTGTTTGAATGTCCACTTTGTATGCTTTAATTTTGTAACTTTAACAACGAGGTCTAAGACAATATGTAATTTATCAACTAATGATTTCTTACTGCTTATTTTTTTTCTGAAATTCTGTATTGTTTCTATCCCTTTTTCTGTTTTGCTTTTTTTTTCTCTTTAAATAAAATTAAAAAAAAAGAATTGGTGAAATCTATGACTTATGGATATCCCTGTATGGGTGTGTGTGTGTGTGTGTGTGTGTGATGCTAAAGTTCATTATTTCAATGCATATTTGATAGAGTCATAGAATTTTAGAATTCTGGCAACTCTGGAAGTTTAAAAACCATCTTTTCCTATTTTATCACTTATAAATGAAGAAACCAAGATCAACAGCAGTGAATTATCTTGCTGAGCTTCACTTTTACTCAGAAATATGTTTCTCTCTTAATTACCCTGTCAGCATACTTCTATGTATAGAGAGATGTGTCTGTTCAGTGTAACATTACAATATAGAGCACTGTGAGAAATGCTTTATATTCACCGTTTCATTACTCCTCACAAGTCTATGAGGTAGCTAATATTAGCCTACTTATATGAATAAGTATCTAGGCAACTCAAAGAGATTAAGTTTCTGGCCTTGGATCACACAGTTAGGCAAGGTCAGAACTATTACTAGATATTTATCAAAGCTCACTGCCTTTCCCCTGCACACGGCTGCCTCCCAACCATGAATCACTATGTGTGTTGAGTGAGGGTCAGGAGAAAGCAAATTCACATTAGATGGTAATTCACTCTCTCTGAATCTGTCTTGGTCTGCTAAGGATGTGTTTGAGTGTCCCAGACATTGAACTAGCATACTTAAGTACTCACTTTCTTTGAGTGAGCTAGCTTTCTCTTCATTCATAGGTTTGTTCTTTTATTCTCTTATTTGCAAGAATTTTCATGTTCTCTCAGTAGTGGTACAAGTAAAAAGGATAAACTACACATTCTATTGCAAAAACAAAATGAATGTGCATAAGAAAAAACATGCAAGGTCTACAAGCTCAAAGTTACTATAATGTGAAAATCATTTACAAACAAAAATAGGATGTGAAAAAGTGTCAGGGACAAGGCAGTCATTGTTGCTCAATCTAAACTTATTATGCTTAATCAAGGGAAAACAGAAAGAAGTCACAGATCTGCTCCCCTTACCATGTGTCATATTTTTTTGCCATATAATTTCTCCAGGGTAAATTCTAAAATATCTTTCTACAGAGAAGGATTAGAAAGGAATTTTAAAAATTCATAGAAGTGCTTGCTAGAAGGGAAAGAGGTAAACATAATGGGACCTGTCCACTTTTAATTTTAATTTAGGGAATCCTGAATCCATATTTTTGCTCTATCTTATATCCTTTAGCTTAAAACCCTTCTATTTTGTCAGGTATGATTCCTACTTCACACAAATAGAAAGGCAAAGTAGATTCACACAAGATTAAAAAAATTAAATCTGTTAGCCTAATAATTTAACTCTGGGTAGAACATGGCACGATGTCCAGGGATTGTATACCCACTTTCCTACATTTTCACCAAGAAACATTGACTAAAAAAAATAGATAGTAATTATCAAGATGACACATTTTAACTTGTATCTGAGAACAGAGCAGAGTTTCTCAATTGTGACGTTGCTGTTAGTTTCTTCCAGACAGTTCTTTGCTCTGAGGGTGCCATGCAGTTTTCCTGCTCTTACTCAACAAATTCCAGTGGTATCTTCTCTAAAATATGATGACCAAATATGTTTTCAGAGAGTGGGTTGATTCTAATGGGAGTGCATGGAATATGCAATATGAATCTAGAACACCTGTAGTGTCAGAAAGTAAGACATTATCAAAATACACACCCTCATAAAAGTAATAAATACATGAAAGAGACACAGGAATCAACTGAAACTATTTCCAATAACCAAAGCTTCAACAAATTGAGTAACAAAATAGTGGTGAATACATATTATAAAATAAGTACCCATGAGTCCTTACTAACATAAACAAATGATTGAATAATTAAATAAATGGAGATAACAGACAAACCTTCATGAAAAATAATTCCAAATAATTTATGTAGAAATTAGGCCATCAATTAGGTGGTATGTAATATGTGCGAGTAGTACAGAGTGGCTTCCTTCCAAAGTGTGCAGAATGGAAAGAAGGGGTAAGAAGAGTAATTTTACAGTAGAGAGAGACCTGACAAATGCAACCTTAGAGAGATTATCAAGGTCAACATCAACAGAGATAAGTTGTGTTGACACTGTGTGCTCTGGATATGATGTGATGAGAACAGCACTTTATCTCTATGGTCTTCCTTCCAAAACTGATAACCCAAATCGAATCCTGAGAAGAGTATCGTGCAAATCTCAATTTAAGGACAGTCTCTAAAATATCTGTACCAGTACTCATCAACATTGTCAAGGTCGTTGAAACACAGGGAAAATCTGAAAAACTGTCATGGCTGAGAGGAGCCTAAGGAGGCAGATGAAAAGAATGTGAGTCCTAAATAAGAGCTTGGAAAACAGAGGAATGCAATCTAAAAAGCAGAGATTTTCTGTAACACTTTATTAATACCACTCCCTTATTTGCTGCAAAGTACTATACTGATTTTTAATATGAGAAATGCTAATATTAGGGCAAACTAGATGTGGTAACTGTCTGTATGAACTTCAAAAATTATTTATGGACCTAGACCTTTTGTAAAATGAAGTATGAGTAAGGACATTGGATCAGTATTAAAAATTTTCCCAACACAGGAAAGCCAAGCATCAAACTGCTTCACTGCTGAATTTTCCCAAACTTTCAAGGAAGAGCTAGCTCCTCTGAAACTATTCCAGAAAATTTAAATGGAAGGGACTCTTCCAAATTCATGCTACCATGTTAATATTACCTGATAGCAAGACAAGGACAGAGTAAGTAAATAAATAAATAAATCTGTAGACCAATATCCCTGAGGAACACAGATGCAAAAATCCTAACAAAATTCGCATAAACTGAATCCAATAAATCCAACAGAACATCAAAAAGATTATTCACTATGATTCAGTGAGATTTGTCCCAGGGATACAAGCACGATTGTACAAAAAAAAGATTCTACATACGCAAATCAACAAAGGTAAGACATCACAAACAAAATAAAGGATAAAAGTCATGATTATTTTAATAAATGCAGAAAGGGGAGTTGATAAAATTTAAAATCACTTCATTATTTTAAAAAATAGTGAACAAATTAAGTACAAAATGGATACACCTCAACATAATGAAAGCTATAAAGGACAAAACTATCAACAACAACAACACACTGAATGGCAAAAATGAAAAGCATTTCTTCTAAGATCTAAAACAACACAAGATGTCCATTCTTACTACTCCTAATCATTATACTACAGGAAGTTTTAACCAGAGAAGTTAAGCAAAGGAAAGAAATAAAAAGCATATAGATAGAAAAAAATGAAGTAACCCAACATAAAATCAATATTCAAAAATCAATAGTATTTATACATCAATAATAAATTTGCTGAGAAAAAAATCTCACATCCTATATCTACAAAACTAAAAGCAGGAATAAATTTAACCAAGAAATAAATAACTCTATCATGAAATTACAAAACACTGTTTTCATTGCTTTGTTTGGTTTGGTTTTATTCTGTTTTATTTTTCTAGATTCTATTATGTCTTATGGTATTGCCAGCTATTTTGAAGATAGCAAGACGTATTACAGTAGAGATTTCTTATTACCTTGTTTTGAAGTCCTGTATCACTTTCATTATTTTTGCTTTGATTGGTTTTATTCTGTTCTCTTTTGTTTGATTCTATTCTCTTTAAAATAAAATTTAAAAAAAAGGAAACTACAAAGCACTGATTTAAAAAAGTGAGTAAAATAGATTGGAAAGACTGCTCATGCTTATAAGTTGGAAAAATCAATATTGTTAAAATTCTCATGCCATCCAAAGCAGTTATCGGACTCAGTGCAATTCTCATCAGAACACCAGTGGCATTCTTCACAGAGTCAGAAAAAAAATCTAAACTTCACATGCAAGCACAAAAAATCTCAAACAGTCAAAATAACCTTAAGCAAAAAGAACAAAGCCTGATACGTCATAATACCTGATTTGAAGATATACTAGAGTCACTGTAACCAAGACAATATGGTACTGACATAAAAACTGACACATGGATCAAATAGAACAGAATGGAGATCCCAGAAATAAACCCATGCAGCTGTAACCAATTATTCTCAACAAAGTTGCCAAAAACATACACTGGTGAAAGGAAAGCCTCTTAGATAAGTGGTGCTAAACAAGCTAGATATTCACAAACAAAAGACTGGAACTTGGCTCCTATTTTTCACACTATGCAAATTCAAATCAAAATGCTTTCAACCTGAACATAAGACACAAAGCTATACTAAAAAGAAACATAATGTAATCCCAGCACTTGAGAGGCTGAGACAGGAGGATCACCATGAGTTTGAGGCCAGCCTGGACTACATAGTGAGTTCAAGGCCTGAACTGCACAGCAAGACCCTGTCTCTGAGAGACAGAGAGAGAGAGAGAGAGAGAGAGAGAGAGAGAGAGAGAGAGAGAGGAGAGGGAGGGTGAGAGAAAGAAGAAAGAGAGAAAGGGAGGGAATAAGGAAGCAAGAAAGGAAGGAAGAAAAGAAGAAAACATGGTGGAAGCTCATCAAGATACTAGTACAAGAAATGATTTTATATTATAGCCCCCAAAGTTTAAGCACTAAAAGCAGAATGCAAAGAAAACTTCACAAAATGAGAGGAAAACATCCATAAAGTACTCATCTGACCAAAGATTAATTATATATATTTAAAATACAGAATATGAAAAAACATTTATAAACTACTCATCTGACCAAGGATAGATAGATAGATACATAGATGATAGATAGATAGATAGATAGATAGATAGATAGATAGAATAGATATGAAACACAGAATGTATGAGGAACTCAATAAAAAACAGTAACACAAAAATGAGCAAATTATATAGATATTTCTCTAAAAAAGAAATAAAAATACTCAACAAATACATGAAAAAAATGTTCAATGTCATTAGCCATTAAGAAAATGTAAACCAGAAGTACAGTGACATCATCCCACCCCACTAAGAATGGCTGTTGTCAATCAAGACAAAGAAATAACAAATGTTGACAAGAACATGGAGGAAAGAGAACACTCATATACTACTGGAGGGACTCTACAGTAAATTAGTATAGTTATTATGGAAGACAGTACAGCAGTTCCTCAAAAAATTAATAGTCAATCTACCATATGATTCATTTGTCTTAGTTACCTCCTCATTGCTAGGACAAAGTATGTAACACTCACAAGTTAAAGGAGAGATTTATTGTGGCTCAGCATTTGTAGAGGTTTCAATCTATAGTCAGCTGCCTTCAAGGCAGGGCAGCACGGCAGAGAAGTAGGACAGCAGGGAGCAGGAGAGAGATGAAGGATACATGGACCAATCTAGGTCATAGCCACGGAAACTCATCTTTTCTTCCCACCAGGCTTTTCCTCCCAATATCACACCCAGCTCTAAACTCATCAGTGAACTACTCCAATATCACACACCCAGGATCAAATATCACACACTCATGATCCAGTTACCTCCCAAAAGCACCACCTATGAATATATGAGGCTTTGTAGAGACATTTAGATATATGCCATAACATCATATATCTCATTTCTGTGTATATAGCAAAAAGAAATGAAATCAGCCAAGAAATATTTGTGCTCCCATGTTTATTGCAGTACTGTTCACATGGAATCAGCCTAGGTGCCACCAGTGGATGAGTGAATAAAGAAAACATGTTACATATCCACGTTTAAATACTATTCAGGTCCAAAAAGAATGAAATCTTATCATTTTCTACAAAGGGAATAGAATTGGAAAACACCATGTTAGGGAAATAAGTTAGATCTTGAAAGAAAATACCATGTGTAGTATGTGGAAGCTAAAATAAAAGCCAAACTGCTTGTAGACTGATTACCACAGGCAGGCAAAGGGAGATGGAGGGAGTTGGATAATGAACACCAAAACACAGTTAGATAGAAAGAATAAGTTCTAGTGTTTTGCAGCACAGTGGGAGATATTATATATTTCATGAAGAACTATAAGAAGATGGTCAGAGGTTCCAAATATAGTGAAATGATAAGGATAGGGAATGTTAATTATGCAGATTGATGGCATGTATTATATCACAGTATACCTCGTAAATATGTGTAATTATTACGTGTTAGTAAAAAATAAAAGAACTAATTTTTTCAAATGTCTTTAGATACTGTCAAATGACCAGAAGGAAGCAAAGTAACCCCCACTAGAAAACTATTATCTTTAAGCTTCTTAAAATCAGAAGTTCCACAGGGTTCACGTTCACTTCTAGTACTTACAAACTGTAGCCTCGGGCATAGTCTTATTTAATGTCTGTGAGCCTCTGAAAAATGGAGATAACAATAATACTTTCTTCAGAGAACTTATGTGAGAATGAAGAGAGGTAATGTTAAGTGCAACATGGCATTTAATAACTGTTTGAAAAATAACAGAAGTGATCATTCCATGAATGGCAATGATTATTATCAATTCACTTTGTGTGAGTGATATGCTATTGGCACATTCTCATTTTTGTAAACCATAAAAATTCAGAAAAAAATATTGCAAGTGTAGTTTAGGTTAAGACAAATCCGCCTTCTTGCCTTGAACAGAATGTGCCTTTTAGAAAATGACAGACTGTCCCCTGAACCTATGGCCTTTCCAAAGAAAAGCCTGAACAATGATGGACAGTGGCATTTCCTGCACTAAAATGAGTCAGCCCAGCCAGCCTGTGTCAGATTTACTTTGGTCAGACTTGGTTATAGAATCCTGTGAGGAGAAAGGCAGCGTGGTGGCAGAAGTGGAAGATGAAGCTATCCATCTGCATGGAGAACAAGGTGTGCAAGTGTCAAGAGTGGGCCCTTACCATCAGGACCCAGTGTTGATTTTGTAGTGATCTGAGATAAATCGTGAAAGTTCTCAAAATACCCTGAAACTGTTAAATATCAGGGGCTTTTAGTCATTTAACACCCACCCACACATACACGCACACACACGCATGCACACACACAAACACACACACAGCATCCTTGCTACACAGTTTTCTATATAAGAAGCTTAAGGCTAATGGAAAATAAGGAATAATATGCAATTGTATTTTTATTGTATGTTTGTAGTACTTGCATTTCACAGCAATTTTGAGGAATTAGTACGTGTATAAACCAACTTGCTTTCGTTTAATTCCTTTCTCCATCTCCATTCCCCACTAGTATTTTCAAAAGAACATAGACCACATTTGGCTGAAGACTACTCTAGTCTCTGGTTGTCACCATGGGTATGACAAAAAGAACAGCACTAGGCAGCCATCACCTTTCTATTCCATGTGCACGTAGAAAAAGATGATACGTAAAGCCAGATTAACCTTGATCCGAATTCCTCCAGTGTCACTTTCCAGCTGTGTCACTGAAGACCAGGCTTTCTTCCATTTCTTCCTTTATCACATGGGGAACCCAGACCTCCATTTCTTTATATATCACATGGGAGCACTGGTCCAGAATAAATGTGTATTTATATTAAATAAAACAGAAAAGATCCAAATAGTAACAATGGCCAGAAAGAAGATGGTGATCCTGGATGGACCAATCCTGACACATAGTGCTTTTCTGAAGTCTAGGCATAAGCAGAACACATTGTATCTCCTAAGAAATAAATTCAGTTTTTCTTTAACCAAAGATCAAATGTATATCTTAGCCATGGAATTGAAGTCAAGAGAAGAATAGAATCTATTCTATCATGCTTTTGTGTTCAACTTCTAAAGAGTAATTTGAAAGTCCAAATGACGAAAACAGTTCATCCCATGAAAATCTGTAGAGAGGGTATGGAGGCTAATTCTAAAAAAGGTTTAGGATGGGTTCATGTCCCGCCTCTTCAGGAAAAACATGTAAGCCAGGCTTTTAGTGATCACCTATTCATTGTTGTGTTAATTAATCTTCAGTATCATAGACCTTGACCCTTCTCTTGGACCTCTTTACCTCTTAAGTTCTGACTTGAGCCCATTTTCCTTGGCTGTACTCATTTATTTAAGAAACAATTATTAAGAGCTCATTGTGTTTCTAGGTACAAAGGTTACAGTAGGAAAAAAACAAGGAGGATGCCAACTGGCATTCTAAAGGTGTGGAATGAACAGTATACAACGAAACAAACACATGAATGAGCTACCCAGATAGTCTCCATGATGAGCTGTCAAGATAATAAACCACAGTAAGAGAAAACAGTGACTAGATTTGAAGTAATCTCAAAACGGGGATAAAGAGAGCATCTCTGAAGTGATGACAATGATGATATAGTCTAAAGGCAGAGAAAAAACCAAACAGTCAAGGATTTATAGAAAGAATTTTTCAAGCTTTGGAAACAGCCCAAGCAAAGGCTCTATCTGGGAGATATTCTTGATTTCTTTTTGCTGTTGATATTGCTTTACCTAGACATTATCATCTAACTTCTACCTGTTTAGGAATGTATTTTAGACTCTATCTGTATGGACTCTTTATTTATCTGTTTCTTCATTCATTCACTCATTCACCCACTTAATTATTAAGCACTTACTATCTTCAAGGTACCAAATAATGGATAAAAGAATAAAATGGTAACTAGAATAGATAAAAGATCCATCCTTATGAAGCATACAGTGTATAGACATGATCCTCAAAACACTCAAATGACTGATGTACTAAGTGGTTGTATCTCAGAAAGTTACCTCAGAGTCCCCAACTTGGACATAGCTTACCTAACCCATTTCTAGAAGACAGAACCCCAAAGCCTAACAGTTGATAGATGTTGGAAAAACAATGGAGTCTTGAAAGTGAAAAAGACTGGACTTCATATCAGAATGCTGTCAGAGAGGAACTGTTGGACCTTGGTCAGTCAGTTAGCCTCTCTGGGTCTGTTTTTTCATCTATAGAATGCTGTGTTTTATGAGACTTAGCAGTGATATATAGCACGGGAGTTGACATTTTGCCCCATTTTTGCTGTCTTTTTTGGTTGTTTCCTGGGAGAGTAGAACTATGTTAGATATATCAGCAGAAAAGAAATTCTTTCAGTTAATCTAGTTTCTTCTGATTTATGCAAAAAATGTCACAGCCCCTTAAAATCTAAATGGAGTATTTTGCCCAAAGTTACTCATTGCGTTTTCTCTATTAATATTATAGTCTCTCCCTTATCCATGGTTTTACTTCCCACGGTTTCAGTTACTCTTCATCAATGGCAACCCAAAAATATAAATTAAATATTCCAGAAATGCACAGTTCATATGTTTTAAATTTCATGCTATTCTGAACAGCATGATGAAATGTCACAGTGTACCTCTCCATCCATCCAGTATGTGAATCATCCCTTTGTCTAATGTAGCTACACTGCCTGCACAATAGCCACTTAGATGCCCTCTCAGATATCAGATTATCAATCATCACACTGTGCAAATAATCCTTATGTTGCCTAGTTATGACCCCAAAGTGCAAAAGAAGTGATTTTGGTAATTAAGATATGCCAGAGAGAAGCCATAAATTGCTTCTCTAAGAGAAAAGATGAAAGTTTATCTCTAGATATGTGTGTTCAGAAAAATATATAATATGGCATTTGTTGGATTTGCTACTATCCGTGGTTTCAGGTTTCATGGGGGTTACTACTATATATGGTTCTCAATAGAACTGATATGAGAAACTCCCTTTTTGACACCCAGACTCTCTAGTTGCCTCTGCAAAAATGTTAGTTAAATAATTATCCCATCTTTACTTTTGTGTGGCGTAAAAATAGCTAACATGAACATTTTGGATGGGGGAAGACTGTAGAAGTAGAACTCACACCCAAATCTTGAAAAAACAAATGTTATTTTTTACTCCTTGGTAGTAACCACATCCTGTAGGAAAACGATCTTACTATGCTGTACAAAAGATGGAAACCAGAAATTACTGTGCAATGTTGCCCCACAGCATTAAATTACTTCCCAGAGAAATTTGGCTCTGATTATGAAACAAAGCAGATGTTGCTGGGCCCCATCTCTCACAACTTCTGCATCTGTCAGGGCGCTCCATGGGCTGGGGAGAAGCGAGTCACTTGGGGAAGAATTAACTGCTGAGTTCCTTCATCACCTCCTGGAATTGGGATCAGTGGTAGAAATAGAGGTGTTGTATGAAGGTCAATTCCTAGCTATGTCATGCACTAGCTCTTAGCTGGCAACAAGGAGCAGCACTACTGATTTGTACCAAGGCCCCTGAAGTTACTCAACTGTATTAAACGATTAGGAGGAAGAATGAAAATCGAAATAGATCCCATCCATTTGAGGTGGGCTGCTTGAAATGCATTCACTGGGAGTGTTAAATTCAATATAGATGACAAGGTCAGCTGAGATCCACTCCCTTATTCCAAGCAGATTAACGATCAGGTGCTCACTGCAGGATATTACTGCACACTTCATTAGATTATACTACTAACCTAAAACAATAACTGTTAAATTCCAAATTACATCTGAGGCTCAGAGATGGTTCCTCAGAGATGCCTTAACCTTGGGATGGGAAGCTGGGAGGGAATTGATTTGTCATCTTCTAAAATTTGGTAGTGCTGAGAATTCACATATTGATGCTCACATATTCTGAATTCCACAGTGGCAATTTAGCTAGAGACATGTATAGCCACGTGTCTAGCCAGAATTGCTGCAGCCCTTTAAAATGTTACATTGGAATCACACTCACATTTAGGATGCTGCCTTCACTGTGGGAAGTTGTTTACATTTAAATTGTCCCTGCCTTATAACCCTGTGGCCAAATTTGTCATCAGCTAACTTTGGCCAAAATTCATTTTTACCTGCACCATTTTGAGGTCATGAAGTTTAACCTGACGAGTGAGACCATGACCACAAATTTTCAACCTTTTTAATTCTGCATTTCAAATTCATTTTTTTTTTGCTGCAATATTCTTACAGGCTGTGGGTTTATGTTCCTTGATCAATCTTGTGCTTTCATAAAATGACATTTCACCCAGACATTATTTTTTCACCTCCCTTCCCTGAAAAATATCATCCATCTTCCAGACAAAATAAATGTTTTCATAATTATACATACACTCAATCTTTGCCTCAAAGAGAGAATTTGCTTGCTCTTTTAATAAGCATTAGTTGAGTGCCTACTATGTGTCAGGTATTGTTTTATAGACTGGAACTATGGTAATAACACTGAGAAGATTTTTGGAGCTCACACGCTACTGGAGGTTAGAGGCAATAAACAATATAAAAACACTAATTTCAATTTGTAAATAAGACAATAATGTCAGGAAATAGAGCATGCAATTAGACAGATAAACCACTGATTAACTTCCTACAGTGTAGCATTTGTGTAGGTATCTGAAATAATTTAGGGAAAGGTTATTCTAGATATATGGGAAAACATGCAAGAATAAACTTCCTTGGTTAGGAAAACAAGAAGAGTTCAATGCAAAAATATGGGGAATCAGAGTTGGGCAGAGGGAGGATTACATGGAGAATCTTGGTACAGGTCAAGAGTTGAGTTTTATTCTCTGAGAGATGGAAACTTATCCCACAGCTTTAGTCAGAGAATGATATGACCTTTTTGATCTCTTTAAAAGACAAATTTTAGCTCATCTATAGTGAATAGATCTATAGCTTTTTATCCTAAAATATAATAGCTTGAGAGAATTTTGCTCTTGTCAATTCATAGATCTGAGATCAAACTCCAGCTGTACCATTCACTAGCTCACAGTATTTAACTTTAAGGTTTAAAACACATAATGGCAAAATTGGCACAATGCCTTATTCCTTAAATAGCATAAGTAGGTGATGTATAATAAATCTGCAATAAATGATAATCTGCAATAAATGATAAAGGCACAACCACTGATATTCTACCCCTTCACAACCTTGGATATAGAAATTTTTTGTTAGCTGCATATTATTTATATGATTTTTAGAGCATTTGATTTCCTCTCATTTCTTCCTCCCAACTTTCTAATATGAGAAGATTCCAAACTTTCCATCTCTCGGATATTTCTGTACTTCTTTGAATTTCAAAACCATTCTGAGAAACTGAGATGAGCACACAGATGCTAGATTCCCGCTCACTCAGTAAGCACTGCCCTTTTATCCCCACAACATTGGAAGAATATGGTGCTGTGGTTCTGAGTGAGTCATTCTCAAACTTTAAAATACCAGGAATTATTACTGTACATTAAAACATTAAGACACTGAAAGCAGCAATAAGACTAGTAATTATGATAAAATCGTACAATAGGATAAAACTTCCTAGTGTCTGCCAAAATAACCATGGTTTTATACTCTCTGTTGATTATCCTCCAAAAAAGGCAAACTGGTTTAGAAGAAATTAATTCCTTGATTAATCTTATGATTGGCCTATATACTCAACCAACCAGACAGAGTTCTTGAGTAGTCCAAGAAGCCCAAGATATCTCTTGATACTCACTTTGATGTCATGATTAATCTCTTCTTACTATAACAGGTTATCCCTGTATTCTGGAACTTCATAAGCCTCACTCATCACAGTCTTCTATCTGATCAAAGTCATTATAACATATATGTACTTGATTGTAACCAAATTTAATTATACACATTGATCAAAACTGGAAAGTAAACATGCGAAGGAGCCATAGGACACAATAATATGCTGCTATCCTTTGTGAGATTAAACAAAATACAGAATGCTTCTATATCCATCTTTTACTTTAAATGACAGTAATTGCTCCTACAATAGTACCACATGACTGTGATATTGTCACTTTATAAAGCTCCCAGCTTAACATTTGTTCAAAAATTTTCAAAGCCTAAATAACTCTCATATTTCCTAAGATGTACCTATGTCCAAAGTCAGCGTCCAGACAGGTGTGTGACTTTCAAAATAATTTCCCAAGTGCTACTTCTAGATTCAGACCAACAATCCATTGCTAAGTTCTACTGGCAGCTTAAGGCATAGCAACATAAAGTGTAGAGTTGGGACATCCTGTGAACAGTGCTTCCAGATGTTATTTGTTCATTAATGAAGTCTCTGATTACATGTTCAGCAAAGGTAAGTGACCATGAGACCAACAAGTAAAATAACAATGTATCACAGAAATGGGGAGCTGCTAATATTTAACAGCTACACTAAACTGAGATCCTGCCACTTTTGCTCTATTCTCAGACAATATCACTTAAAAGTACTATTCAAATATTCTTCCTTCTTTGGTCATCCTGGATTTACTGTGGAATGTTCACAGTCATCTGCCTTTATCCATGTTCCATGTATCCAGTTGCATAGAACATGTATCCATGAATCATTGGATATGCTTCCTGAAAGTTGTTCTATTATTTCTTGAAAGAAACACATTTATTGAGATCTGTAGCAAGTGCTTTACTTGCAGTGTCTTATTTTTTCTCAATAATCCTATGAAATATATACCACTAATCAACATGTTTTATCAATACAGACACTGATGCCCAGAGATATAAAGAAACTTATTTTCAATTCTCAGTGCTCTATTTTGGAACTAAATCATAGCAATCAGGAAAAACTGGGGCTTTCACAGGGCAGTGATGAATCTCTGTTCCCTATTTACTGGTGTCCTGTGTTGGTTATGATGAAGTAAGTTGTGGACACCAGAACCCAGATCGAGGAACATAAATAAAACTTAATAGAAAAATAAATCGAATCACTGCCTTGGAGAATAATGTTTATTTAGATAACTGGAGAACTTACCTCACCAACAACAATTCTGTCCCCTTTATCTTCCAAAATCTTTCCCACCATGATATGTCAGTCATTCTTCCTTAGGATAGCATAAATTATTTGTCTCAGTTCTTTACCTCTATGCAGTACACATATATATCCAACCTTTTCCAATACTCTTGTGGCAGTTGGAATGTATTTCTCACTTTTTGACTTCACTTTGGCTCTGTAATTGATTTGGATGATAGGGAGTGAGTTGGTGAGTATGATACAATTATAAACAAGAACTGTGGGTGGGCTTACTGTCTTGCAAGAAAAGAGCTTACTCTGGATAGTTCTCCCTGTTCTTTTACCTTGGTCTACAAAAAAAGAAAGAAAAAAAAACACCCTTTGAGTCTTACCTGAAGCCTGCAATCAAGCTTAGATTCCCAGATGGTCACAGCCTAGATCACCTGAGCCACTAACTCAGTTGCATGAGAATAACTGACTATTACTTTAAGCCACTGAGCTTGGGAGTAACTATAAATGACTACTGTGGCCAGAGCTGACTAGTACACCATAACAGATACAAATCAAAGACTCTTCTCTCATTTCTTTCAAATTCTTAGACCAAATCCCATAATTCTCTCCTGAGTTGGTTGGGTCACTTAAGCCAAGTATCAGTAGCTCCTCTATTCATGAGCAAAGTTATAAGCCCAGTTTTACATAAGCTGTTACTTATAGTGCAGATTTTTAATTTGAAGGAGAAAGGCACATTGTTTAATGTCCTGATGTGTATGGCAGAAAATTTTAACTGATCAAAAAATGTGTGAAAAGCTTGCAAATTATACCTCAGATTCAAATCCATGAATTTGTATATACAGCTCTGTACTTGTATGTTCACCATAGTTTATGGAACTCTAAGATGAAAGGAAACGAATAAGAAGATACTTGGACACTAAAACTCTTCATCATTTAACATAATTAGAAAATCCTTAGCAACGAATGTGAAATGGGGGGGGGGGTGCTGAAGTGTCCAACCTGCCCAGAGACTATGCCACTTTGCCATTAAGAAACCTTCACTTTCAGCTGCTTGAAGAGTTGATGGAATAAAATCAGGAGGCAGAGGTGGGATTGGGAAAGGATAGGTCAAATTCAGTTTAAGAAGAAGTATGTGCCTGTCATATCTCCACCATAATTCTTATTTTCCTGATAAACTCAAAAAAAAATAAATAACTCCCTTTCATCATCCCTTTGCCCCAATATTGTCCTCAGTACTTCTTTTATCTCAGATACTGTGCCAGAAGTTAGAGACATAAACACATTAAAAAGACGCTTTGGGAAAAAGTGGCTTCTGGTTTTTTCTGTCACATACCCTCACCATGATCTATGGCCTAGCCATGGGCCCAAAGCAGTGAACCAGTCAATGATAGATTGAAATCTCCAAAACTCTCCAGGTAAACGAAGTGCTACAGTAGGAGCCAGGCACAATGGCCTTAGTTGAGCTCCACAGCACTGAGTTCTTCATCCGTGGCAAGTAGACCAGATTCATTGAGGCATTAACACTGTTTATGTCCAGGTTAAAAATTCATTGCCCAGATTCAACCATGGGACAAGGCCCGTGCCAGGAGGGGAGTTAGACCCATGCCGAGAGAGGAGCCAGGCCCACACTGCCAGGGGAGTTCCACCTTCCTGACACTAGCCCAGAGAGAGTTTAGGACATCACTACCAGTGTTTGGGTGCCGCCTAACTCCCTAAGACACTGGACTAGCCTGGAGAGGTTTCTCAGGCTTCAGTGAACCATGCCAAGTGACCTTCTTTCAACCAGGGGAGCCAGGCCTGAAACACGAGGGGAGCCAAGGCCCATGAATCCCGGGAGCTGAGGGCACAGGAGGTAATTTCCAAAACACACGAGGAAAGTTTTGGAACATCGCTCAAAACATGGAAATATAGGAAAATGACAAAACAAAAGACCAAAATGCAATGTCAAACATCCAGCCCATCCCAAGAAAGACAGAGAGCCATGTACATAGAAGAAAATACTACTCATACACCTGAAATATCTGAAATGATATCAACTGAAATAAAGAAGTAAGTATGGGAAGCTATGAAGGAACTCAAATCAGAAATAATCTCCCAGGTAAAAGAAGAAAAGATAAAACTAGTGAAAGAAATAGTGAACACATCTAAAGAAGACATAGCTAAAACATTAGAGGAACAAAGCAAACAGAGAGAATCCCTGAATGAACAGTATAAGAAACAAACAGAATACATAAAGCAGATTCAAAAAGATATACAGGAAATGAAAAATTCTATTGAAAGTTGCCAAAAGTGCCTCAACAAAAGTGAAGATAGACTCTCAGACCTCGAAGATAAGGTTGAAGTTAGTGAACAGGATAGGAAAGATCTTTTAAAAATAACAAGGAATCAGGAAATAACAATTCAACAGCTGTAAGATGATGCAAAGAAAAACAACATAAGATTAATGGGGATAAATGAAAAAGAAGGGGACAACACAAATGATATCAAGAGGCTATTTACAGAAGTAATAGCTGAAAATTTCTCAGACATGAGAATGGAAACTGACATACAGATGAGCGAAGCATATAGAACTCCAAACAGCCATAACCAAAATAGAACTACACTCAGATATATAATAATTATCATCCCAGAAATCCAACATAAGAATAGAATATTAAAAGCTATTAGAGAGAAAAGACAGATCACTTATAATGGAAAGCCTATCAGAATCACAGCAGACTTCTCAACACAAACAATGAAGTCAAGAAGAGAATGGAGTGAAATATTACAGTTCCTAAAGGAAAATGACTTCCAACCCAGACGGATGTACCCTGCAAAACTGTCCTTCAAAATGGATGGAGAAATAAGATACTTCCATGACAAAGAACAGCTGAAGAACTTCATGATCACCAAACCAACCTTACAAAGAATACTGAAAGATGTTCTAGATACACACAGGAAAAAAACCAGTAAGCAAGACAGACAATTAAACAGAATGTAAAGGTAAAGATACAACAGCAGAAAGATAACATATCAACAATAAATAATGTATAACAGTTATAACCATTAATGTAAATGGCCTCAATTCACCAATTAAAACAAACAGACTGGCAGAATGGATCAAGAAACAATATCCAACCATATGCTGTCAACAAGAAAGCCATCTAAACCAAAAGAAAATTCATAGACTGAAAGTCCAAGGATGGAAAACAATACTTCATACAATAGGAACTCCAAAAAAGTGGGGGTAGCTATTCTGTTTGAAGACAATATGAACTTCAAACCCAGGGTGGTCCAAAGAGATAAAGAAGGTCACTACATACTAGTTAGGGGAAAACTGCTAGAGGAAGAGATAACAATCTTAAATATATATGCACCAAATTGCCACATACCCAGCTATACAAAGCAAGTATTAACAGAAATGAAAAATCAAATAAGCAATAAAGTGATTATAACAGGAGACCTTAACATGCCACTCACACAAAGGGACAGATCAACTAGACAGAAAATCAGCAAAGAAATAAAAGAACTGAATCACACCTGTGAACAAATGGACTTATAGATGTATACAGAGTGTTCCATCCAACAACATCAGCATATACATTCTTCTCAGCAGTGCATGGGATATTCTCTAAAATAGACCATATACTAGCCCACAGAACATATTTAAGTAAATGCAAAAGAATTGAAATTATCCCATGCATTTCATCAGATCATAGCACCATGAAACTAGAAATTAATGATAAAAGAAACTGCAAAAACTCCACAAACACATAGAAATTGAATAATACACTCTTGAGCAATCAATGGGTCAAAGAGGAAATTAAAGAAGAAATTAAATAATATCTACAAGCAAATGAAAATGCAAATATAACTTACCGGAACCTGTGGGATGCAATGAAAGCAGTCCTCAGAGGAAAATTTATTGCTCTGAGTTTCCACATTAGGAAAACAGAATGAACACAAATAAACAACCTGATACTATGCCTCAAACATTTAGAAAAAAAAAAACAAGCCAAGCCCAAAGCTAAAAGAAGGGAGGAAATTATAAGGGTCAGACCAAAAATTAATGCAATGCAGACTAAGAAAACAATACAAAGAACCAATGAATCAAAGAGTTGGTTCTTTAAAAAAATAAATAAAATTGATAAGCCCCTAGTAAACCTAATTTTAAAAAGGAAAGAAAAATTCATGCAATAAGGAATGCAAAAGTTGAAAGCACTACCAACTCTGTGGAAATACAAAAGATCATCAACACCTATTTCAAAAACCTCTACTCTCATGGGTTCGATAACTCAGAAGAAATGGACAAATTCCTAGAAACATATGAACCACCAAAGCAGGATGAAGAACATGTAAAACTGCTGAATAACTCAATTTCTATTAATGAAATTGAAAATGTAATTAAGTCCTTACCAATAAAGAAGAGTCCAGGCAAGATGGATTCACTGCAGAATTCTACAAGAAATACAAAGAAGACTTAATGCCGACGCTCCTTAAACTGTTCAATGAAATCAAAAGGGAAGCAATTCTCCCTAAGTCATTCCTGGAAGGAAATATTGCTCTAGTAGCAAAACCTGAGAAAAACCCAACTAAAAAAGAAAACTTCAGACCAATCTCCCTAATGAACATAGATGCAAAACTTCTCAAAAAATATTGGCAAACAGGATGCAACAAACCATCAAGAACATTATACACTATGATCATGTGGGATTCATCCCAGGCATGCAGAGATGGTTCAACATATATAAATCAATAAATGTGATCCACCATATCAATAGAGCCAAAAGTAAGAATCACATGATCATTTCTATAGATACAGAAAAAGCTTTCGATAAGATCCAACACCCATTCATGATAAGAGCCTTACAGATAATTGGAATAGATGGTCTTTACCTCAATATGACAAAGGCCATCTAAAACAAACCAACAGTCAGCATCATATTAAATGGCCAAAAACTGAAAGCCTTTACCTTAAAATCAGGCACAAGACAAGGATGTCCCTTCTCACCACTCCTATTCAACAGAGTACTGGAAATACTAGCCAGAGCAATTAGATAAGAGAGAAAAAGAGTAAAGATAGGAAAAGAGGAAGTTAAACTATCACTATTTGCAGATGACATGATACTCTACATAGAAGACTCCCGAAACTCCATCAAAAGACTCCCAGATATAATAAATTCATCAGTGTAGCTGGATACAAAGTCACTACTCAAAAGTCAATAGCATTCCTATACACTAACAACATCATTGAGAGAGAAATAAGAGAAGCCACATCTTTCACACTGCCATCCAAAAAAATGAAATACTTAGGAATTAATCTAATGAAAGAAGTAAAAAAACTATACAGGGAAAATTATAACACCCTGAAAAAAGAAATCAAGAGGACCTCAGAAAATGTAAAGACATCCCTTGTTCATGGATAGGAAGAATAACTATTATAAAAGTGGCCATTCTCCCAAAATTATTACACAGATTGAATGCAATCCCAATGAAAATACCACTAACATACCTCGTAGATCTAGAGAAATCACTCCTAAAATTCATCTGGAACCAGAAGAGACCTAGAATAGCAAAGGCAATTCTAAGCAGCAAAGCCAATGTAGGAGACATCACGATCCCTGACTTGAAGTTATACTACAGAGCTACTGTAATAAAATCAACATGGTACTGGAATAAAAACAGATCTGAAGATCAATGGAATAGATTAGAAGATACAACTACAACTATGAACTCACTCAACCACCTTATCTTTGATAAAGGGGCCAAGCATGTTCACTGGAAGAATGCTAGTCTCTTTAATAAATGGTGCTGGCAAAACTGGCTCTCTATATGCCAAAAACTAAAATTAGACCCATGACTATCACCATGTACTAAACTAAAATCTAAATGGATCAAAGATCTAAATATTAAAACAGAAACACTAAATCTGTTGGAAGACAAAGTAGGTAAAAGTCTTGAAGACATAGGGGTAGGTAGAGAATTCATGAACAAAAAACAAACTGCACAGGAAATACTTCCCAGCATTAATAACTGGAATCACATCTTATTAAAGAGTTTCTGCATGTCAAAAGAAATCTCCAGCAGAGTGAAAAGAAAACCCAAAAACTGGGAAAAAAATCTTAATGAACAGTTCTTCAAAGGACTTCGGTCTAGAACTTATAAAGAATTCTAAAAAATCAGACCCCCAAAATTCAAAGTCACAATCCAAAAATGGGCATCAGAGATGAGCACACACAGTTCTCAGATGAAGAAATATGAATGGCAAATAAATACATGAAAAAATGTTCATCATCATTGGTCATTAGAGAGATGCAAATTAAAACTACACTGAGATTCCATCTGACTCCACAAAGAATGGCCGGGATCAAGAAAACTACCAACAACAAATGCTGGAGAAGATGTGGGGAAAAAGGAACTCTTCTGCACTATTGGTGGGAGTGTAGCCTGGTGCAAACACTGTGGAGGTCAGTCTGGAGATTCCTCAAAAAGCTGGAATTGGAAGTCGCATTTGACCCAGCTAATCCATTCCTAGGCATATTCCCAGAAGAACTGAAAACATCATACCACAGTAATATATGTGCACCCATGTGCATCCATGCTATAAAGAATTATCATATTGAGATAATTTTAAATAAATGGATGAAACTTTAGACCATACTCATAAGCAAAATAAATCAAATTCACATGTATAAATACCGTATAGTCTAGCTAGTGTAAGAAATGGTGAGAGTACTTAAGATTTTATGGTAATCATGGTTCCCCATTATATTGCTTTGAAGTCCTATAATGTTTTCATTTATTGGTTGGAATGGTCTTATTCTGTTTTGTTTGACCTTATTATGTGTGATGGTATGAACAGCTACTTTGAAGAAAACAAGACATTATGGCAGCCATTGCTGACTTAATATCATCTTGCTTTGAAGTCCTAACATGCTTTTGTTCTTCTATTAGCATTGGTTCTATCATGTTGTGTCTTATTGGATTTTAATATGTATGATAGTATAAACAAATTTTTATGGTAAATGAGATATTATAGTAGCCATTGTTCATTTTCTGTTATTTGGTTCAGAGTGCATTGTAATACTTTCATTCCCTTAAGTGGTTTTATTTATTTTGTTATGTTTGATATTGTTTGTGAAGCTATGCTCAACTATTTCAAAGAAAGAGACATTATGGTAGCTACTGATGATATCCAATTGTCTTGTTGTGAAGTGCTGTGTTGCTTGCATTGTTCTGTTCTGATCTTTTTTCTGTCCTCTTTTGTCTTATTCTCCATAAAATAAAATTTTAAAAGGACGCTTTGAGGGCCTTAAGCTTTCCCTCAACCAATACAATAACAATATATAGTTTTCACATCTTCAAGCTCATGAAAGGGAGACTAAAATAAGTAAGTAATAAATGTAATTAACTGTCCTTAGTAAGTATCTGTGGAAAGTGTAAAATCAGTTCCCATATGACTTGATGTCATCATAGTATAATGATGTCACCTTTATAGAAGAACAACAACACAATATTTTTTCCAAAGAGTCACATTCCATATAAAGAACTAACTTATTAGTAAGATTATGTCCTTTCTACGTTTGGGGCACACAAAGCTTTTTCTTTAATGGAATACAGGTAAAAAATAGATGGTCGTGTGTGTGTGTGTGTGTGTGTGTGTGTCTGTGTGTGTATGTATCTATGTGTACTTCAAGCAAAAGTGTGATGGATTTTTATTTTAAACCTACACTGGTGTGCAGAAAATTGAATGCACAAAATTATCTTAATAATTTCATGACTTGAGGAACTAAAACATCTTAAAAGATTTAATTTACAAATAAATGACCCCAGGCATGTCTTTTAGCACATGAAACCTAATGGAACTCACCAATGGAAATCCGAATCTCTATAAATGTCCAACAACAGACTGGGGAAAGAAATCTTCCAAATGAAATTATTATTCATCACATTTACAATCCTGTCATCTATTTTATCTCATTTGAACATTTCACAAGCTGAAAGAGAGGGAGGGAAAAAATTATAAGAACTTTACAGTTGAAGGAATTAGGTCTAAAAGAGGTAAAATTCCACCTCAGTGCCAGAATTAGAATCTGAAACCAGGTCATCTACTCCAAATTCAAATTTTTTTTTGGCTATACCACAGTGTTCACCCTAGCAAACAACCAGGGCCAACATTTTCATTGACCAGGGAGATGTTTGCTTGCCCTAAAATCATTTTTGTGTCTGGAATGTAACTAATTAAAATTGTATTATCAGACTTCTTGGAATATAATCATGTATCCTTCCAGAGTTCTACCTTTCAAAAGTCATATCTTTCAAGTCCATCTTTTCTGTTCAACCAGATATAATTTAATTCTGCTCAGAACACTCATTAAAGTTTGTTTTTCCTCTTTGGGCATGTGTGCACTTGACCTCCTACTAGACTGCCACCATCACCAGGACATTCTATTCCTACATACCATTCCTCTTTACTTTGCCAACACTTCACAACTCAGATTCATTTCAGCTTTAAACAAGAAAAAAAAAATACAAGTCTCTCACCCTTTAAGCACATCTAGAACTGTACTTTATTAATCCACTGGGCATTTCTTAATCCATTCAAGTTGACATCTTAATTACTGATTACAGAATTGTTCTTTTTTCCCTATTTTTCTTTTTGTTTTCTCTAAATTGATTTTATTGGTATATCTTTGACATACACAATGCTTGTATTATATATATTGAAAGGTTCTTGTCCTAGTATAAATTACTGTACAGTTATGGTGGTGGTCTAAGGTGGCGGAAGGCCAAAGTAGGAATGCCTACCACTTCCTGCTTTTTCTTCAGCCATAATTGCAACTTCCCTTCCTGTTTGCACACACACAGAGAATTCCAGTTGGTTCCTCACAGGTCATCAATATCCACCCCATGCACCAGTTAAGTCAGAGATCATATAACCCTCTGCCTCTGTATCTGGCTGAAGGAGACAGCCCAGCCACCATGGGTTGTGTGCTCCATTCCATGTCCTCAACTCAACAAACATGTAAGGTTTGTACTTTTTGCTTCACTATTGCACCAGAATACTCTAACACCTTAATTCTTTTTCCCCATTCTCTTCTCTTTACTTCAATTCTTTGTCTCCTCTCCAGTTGCAGAACTTTGTTTCTATTTTACTTCCATTCTTTTTTATTTTTATCTTTCTTGATACTCTATCAAATGTTGAAATGGAAAGGCTATAAACTATAATAAACATAGGTTTGAATCCCAGTTCAGTTGTTTTACTTAAACAACTTTGGACAAATCACTTAATCTCTATTTATCATCACTTGTTTAGCTATGACTATCACATAGTTTTGTAAACAATAAATGAATCAACATTATGATGAATCTTGTATTCCTGGCACATAGTAGGCACTCAATGAAGTGGTAATTGTTTTGTTTTTACTGGTGTTACTGCTATTCTTACTAATAAAAGGTCTGTCTCTGAGGAAAAAGTTGTGTTTTGATTATCACGCCCTTTTTACTCTCCAGCCTCTTTGTCTTCTCTCTAGCCCATGCTGTGGAAACACCAGTGGTATTCCTGGCACAATATATAAATAGTGAATATTGGAACCAGTGTGCTAATTTAGCCTAGCCTTTGTTCTAGCCTTCCCACTGGCCTGCCTTCTAGATGGATGAACCGGAACAGAAATAAGAAGGCAATGTTCTTTCTTTATATCACACTCCTGAGGGGATTTTTTTAGTCGGATGAAAACATTGAATCCTACCTTAAGCTCAAAGTAACTCTCAATGAGAAAAATTGTTCATGGGAAACATGGGAAGTCTACTCAGCTTCAAAGCCAAACTGAACAACAGCTGGTTCCTCCTGAAACAATCTCAAGAGTAGAAAGTAGGGTGGGAAAATTAGAATGATGGGGTGGGGGCTAGGGATGAGAATGAACAGCCATCCTGGCATTTAAATAACATTGATGGGTTGAAATCAAGCCATCATTTCAAGGAAATTTCAACCTGAGATGAAAACTCAGTAGCCGAGACAACTTTCCATACTTCAAACTACTCGCCACTCTCTGATGGAAACCTACAAGCTCATATTAAGAGACTGTTGCTTGGAAATCGGGAGAGTGTTAAAGATGGTGAATAAAATTTGTTTCCCTGTTTAGCTTCTTTTGTAGGCTTGTTAAGAATGAATTGCTGGTATTAAATGTAGCTTATGATTTGGCTGGTTATGCAGAAGTGGCTCTTTTGGACTCCCTCTGAGTTTCTGGCTTTCCGATAGAAAGTTTAATAGCTCATTAATGGCACACACACTCATTTTTCCAGCATCACTTTCTGCTGTTTTAATGTATGCTGAAGAATTTAGAGATGTGCCCTTGTTTCAACAAGTAATGCTGGGTAAAGAGCCACGCTCAGCCCAGAACACAGGAAAAGTCACTATTTTTATTAATACAAATTGAATTCATAATGAGTATATAAACTAGTATTGAACAGAGGTACGTAGTTCTCTAATTTTTTTCACGTACCTGATCTCTTGTAGTCTCACAAGGGAGAAACATATTTGTTCATTAAAAAAATAGTTTTTTACTTCCTAGTAAGTGCCAGGCATTGTTTTCAGTGCTGGATTTGTAATTCTAAATAGTATCATTTATCTCTTCACTTTCAAATGAGGAACCTGTTTCAGAAATATCAAGTAACTTGGCTTCAGTCACAATATGATCAGAAGTGCCTGTTTCTCTGATTCCAAATCTCCTATTCACTTTCCCAAAATAAACTTGTAGTGGAGTAGAGCTAGAGAGATCATCTAATTCAATGCTTTCACTTTATACCTGAGAAAAATAAGCATCCTTCATAAGCTGAGAATTTATAAATTGGGAAATAAAGGTGGAAATTCAAACTCAAATACCCTAACATCATTTATTTCTCATACTCAAAAGAATAGCTAAATTTATTGCATAATTTTAGGTCAGCTCTAAAATCTACTTTTTTCCCCCAAAAGACATACTGTAAAATTTCACCTTAAGTTTTGTACTCTCAGGGCACATTAGAATATAGAGCAAAAGGAAAGAATTGCTGGTTATTAATACCAGAGATAAACATATATAGGAGGTGCCATCTCATGATATGCGATACAGATGTTATTGAAAAGTGGATTGGCTCCAACAAATGATAGAAGTATTTAAAGGACTTCTGTACAAAGAAATACCCACAAGTTTTGCAAGACAGAAGCCACTTTCCATCTCAGGAAAAGCAGGGAAAGAGATGAAGGAAGTAAGGGAAAATTTTTTATCTCCAGGGTCCAGCATGTTTAAGATAATTAGTAAATAACTGTCAAATGAAAGAATGAAACATTCTGACCAAACTCTGTGTGTGCATGTGTGTGTGTGTGTGCGTGCATGCGCATTGTTGGAGATGAAACTCAAGGTCTTGTGTGGGCTGCACAGGAGTCCTCCCACTAAGATATACCTCTAACTTCAACTTGTTTCCAAAGGTGACTTTTATTATAGGCAACTCATCAAATCGCAAACTGGATTGGGACTTTCTTACTGCATTTGGAAGAAAATACCGACTCTGTAAAAGTTCCTACAGGAGCTTGAACTTTCCCTCCCTTATTGTCCAACCTTATATTACTTCTTTCTTTCTCTCTCCCTCCCTCTATCCATGACTATCCCCTCCCTCCTCCCTCTTTGACTCCCCACCCCCTAACCCTGCCAGATGATCTGGCCATTCCAGCTTGCTTTGAGATCAAGACATATAAAGTTCATTCCTGCCTTCAGGCCTTAGCACAGACTATGCTTTCTTCCTAGACTGTTCTTCCTCTCTCTACTTAGCAAACTCCTCCTCATCCTTCAGAATTTCAGAAGATACGCCCCTTCCTCAGAGAAATTCTCTCTGAACTCATTCTCAACGAGGTCTCTCTTTGCTTCCTTAAAGCCCATCTACCTTGCATGACACTTATATTGATTTGTCATTCTATTGGTTATTGGTGTAACTGTTTAATGTTTCTCCAAGGAAGGAGGGATTACAACTATTGTTTCACCACTTTGCCTGTTACATGGTAATGGCTAAATAAATATTTGTTGGATACATACATAGAAGCCTTTCAAATCTAGTTGCTAATATGTTAGCTCTCTCCTACATTTAGATCTCTGGAAAGCAAGCTTTTGTCTTGTTTATCTTTGTTATTCTCACGTGTTCAGTCAGGTTTATGAAAGAACCATCCCATGAGGGAACACAACTCAGAATTATTGTTAATACTGGGGAACAGACATTTGACAAAGCCTGCTTTCTTCCTAAGCTTAACTCAAATAATTCTCCATCTCCCTGCCTGCTTTCTTTTACAGGTTAATGTGCTGTCCAGATGTGTTTAGTTCCCACTTTTTTTGATCCAGGTGTCATTAATCTGGAAAAACTCTTACTAACCACTGCACAGGGGTCTCCAAAAATCATCATCAGGCTAATGGATGATGGCTTCCACAGAGACTGGATGTCTTGGTATTTAAACACAAATTAGGGGAGGGGTAGCAGAATAAAATTAACAACGGCACCCTTCTGGCCATCAGCCACCATCTTCTGGGGAGTATTTCACTATTGCAGTTTAAAGTGTAGAAAATTAAATAGTGGTGACACCTTAAATAAATCAGTGTACTACTTGTGCCAGATGTATTATTCAGCTTTCCTCTCAATGGGACAAGCTATGTGACACTCACAATTTAAAGGACAAGATGTTTAGTTAACTCACATTTTGGGGGGATTCAGTCAGTGGCTGGCTGGCTCCAAGGTAGAAATGACATGATGGAAGGGTGTGGCAGAGGAAAGTTTCTGTCATCGTGGCAGCCAGGAATCAGATAGCAAAGGGAGATCCAAGGAGGGAAACATACCCTCCAAACACACATGCGCACTGACACATCTCTTCCTACCAAGCCTTACCTCCTAACACATTTGAAAGATGCCCCTGTGATGCAATCACTTTCCAAAAACACCACCACTCAATGCTTGTGACTTTGGGGGGAGATTCTCTATCCAAACCATAACAACAGAATATTCTATCTGCTTTCACAATCATCTCTCCACAGAGAGCTTCAGTGGAGAGAAAGCTTCATGCAAGAGAGGGAAACTGAAGATAGACTAAGGGATATTTGTATCTACTACCATATCAGGGCACTGCATTCTCCTGGCAGGCTGGGCTGAAGGATAGTAGTTTAGAGCTGTATCTGTGAGTGGTGCTCCAATCAGGATCTGCTTTTTCTGAGAGCTGGTTAGAAATGAGGAATCTTGGGCTCCAAACCTACTGAATGATCTAAAGAGTAAATTTAAGAAGAGAGGGATAGAGAGTAATAGCCAATTTCTAACAAATCACATGTCATTGCACATGTCATTTTTAATGAATCCAATCATTTCATCAAAAATGGTTGGCAGAAGTACTTATAGAGTGTTCCTTCTGCCATGAGAAGCAGGTGAAGCCCTAGTGCCCAGTTGACTCAGAAAGGAAGACTTTCCCAAGGATTTGTAAATTCCAAAATGTTATGTCACCAATCTGCTTCTATTAATTCTGAGTTCAAAACAGTAAGTGCACATGTTTTTATGACAGGTGGAAGTAGTGTACTGGAGAGCTCAGTTTTTAATATTTCAAAGATATAAGCATAATGTCTTTGGTGCTCAATAATAAAACTTCAAAAGTCCAAAAGCCTCCATAAGAAAACATTGTTTTTGTTCACCTTTCACACATATGGTCTTATTTACAGTGGACAGTAATATGATCTCAGAACCGACACAAGGAATAAAGGAGAAATCAAAGTCACTTATACAGGGATGGAAAGAAAAACAAGAAAAATTACAGTTTTCCAGTCATTGTGTTACTATTCAAAATGATATAGTTTTGTAGATCTGTGGTAAATATTAGAGGAAGAGTTAAAGATTTAAAATTTTCTTTAGTTCATTCAAAGTCTAATTTAATGTTAGACTTTTACAGTTTTGATACTTCAAAACCATACATACAGCTTCTTAATTTTCAGTGACCAACTCATGAGTAAATTAGCCCTGAAGTGGCCTAGAATCTTATGTTAGTATTTTACTTTTCTTGGGAGAGGCAACAGCAAAGGGGCAGTACTGAGCAGTGCTAATTTCTGTATGAAATGCATGGTTATCTTCAGGCAGGCAGATTTAAAAGGGAAAATAAGTCCCAAAGAGAATTACAGAGGGTGCGTATATGTGAAAAACAAGATTTATTCATGAGAATGAGGGTGTGGGGGAGCATTAGTTGATTTCAGACCTCTGAGGAATCCTTTAGAGTCTTCAAAACAACTTTCTCTATTCTCCAAGCAGAGAGGGAAATAGTCCTTTTAAAGATATTTTCATACAGGAGGAAACTGTTATCATTTTCTCTATGTATTTTTTACAGAATAAGGAGCTGCTCCAGGATGCATCTCCTATGCACACACATGCATACACAAACCACACGCACACACACACACACACAGAATTTTTCCACTTAGCTGGATAAATTCCCACTACCCTAGTTAGTGTAATTTCATCTTCTGTTAAGGTTTTTAAGGCAGGTTCTTAAACACTAACTTGGAACCCTAAGGAGCAATAACCACATTGAACATGGAGTTGTTTTCTCCCTCAGTGCACCTGTAAGATATTTAAATCCTTAAAAAAGAACTTTTGTGAATTGTAACTTCATGTTACTACTAATAGATAGGCACCTTAATAAATAAGACAATAAATTACTTAAAAGATACATGATTTGTGATAAACAACTTCTGTCATCTAATTCAAATTGTCTGATGAATGGAATGGTCAGTTCATAGTGGGATTTATAGAATTAAAGTGGTCCCAACAAAAACAATAGGTTTTTGTTGCTATAGCAAAAATTTTAACTGTGCTTGTATAGTGATCAGTGCATAGATATATATTCTTAAATAATTGTCAAAATTACCCTTTAGTATAAGTATAGAAAATACAATTGATTTTATTTGCAAATGAGGACATTGAGGCCTATTTAAATTGACTTTCCCAGAGCTATATACCCACAACTGTAACCCAGCTCCTCTGATTCCTGTGCATCTGTAATTACAGTTTATAAAGCTGCCTCATCTGCTTCTGAGAGAAAAGCATTCCTCTGAATTCCATGTCGTGTGCTGATGCAAGCCTTGACAACCAAAATATTGCTTAATGAATATAAGGTAAAATATTTCAACTTTGTAAATTATCTTGTATATTTTATTTGAGTCTATTCAATAACAAGTGAGAGCATGATTAGAAGGGAATGCACAGATGTAAAAAAGAACCCCAGTGGTTCAAATCTGACCAGGATTTTAGCAGTCGTGGCTGCTCTCCAAGGTACTGATATGGTATACTTTCTGTTGTCTTTCTTTAAAAGCAGATCTGGCTTTTAGTTCTTATTGAATGTAGTAATTATTCTCAGACCACTATTTTGTGACTTTGTTCCCAAAGTTTACTCATACATAGAAAATAAATCAGAGACAAGTTTTTCCCCAGTAACATGTAAAAACTATCATATTTATAAATATAAGATAGCTTCAAATGAGATATTTATAAGATAGATATAAATATAAGATAGTTTCAAATAATCATAAAGAAAGAATTATCTCCTATACACCTTCAACCTGTCTGAACACTAGCATGCCTTTCAGGTGAGTTTTTTTAGAGAAATCCATGGCCCTAAACTGTGACAAAAGCATTCATAGTTGTTATGATTTGTGTCTGGATGTCCCTCCAAAGCCTCATGTGGTTGAGGGGTGGGATGGGCAGGCTTTTCCCAGGTATCTGAAACTAGAGTTTGTGATTTGCTCATTGTCTATTGGTGGAATTGAGGGTGGGGGTGGGGAGTGTTTCACCATCCATAGAGGATAGAAGCCTGCATACACTATACAGGAGGAGAAGAGGCTTGCTCATCTCCCTTTGTTTTTGTTGCTTTTGGTATCTTTTGTCACCATGAACTGTTGCCCCTCTGCCATGTGCCACCCTGCCAGGGAGCCAGCCAATTATGGACTGAAACCTTTACAGACTATGAGCTAAATAAACTTTTTCTTCCTTAATTTTGGGCAATATTTTGTCTCAGCAATGACAGAAAACTAACACAATAGCCAAGGTGAATTTCTTTGTCAATGGAATCACCCAATGTGTGGCACCACTGCCACACTTTCATTCATTTAGTAAATATTTACAGCATAACTAGTCTGAGTCAGGCACTATTTTAAGATATAACAATAAGGAAAAATCATAAGACCATCTTCTGTTGTTGGCATCTATAGCTTGGCTACAGAGAAAAAAGAAAGAACAGAAAGAAAAAGAAAGAAGAAAGAAAGAAAAAAGAAGAAAGAAGGAAGGATATCAATATAAATTGTTAGACTGGAAAGAGAAAAAGAAAAAAGAAAACAATGAGTGGAAGCAAGAAGTGCTAAGGATACTTATCTGACAGGGAAGATACCATTATTACAAAGGTGATTTCCCTAGGGTGAGGCTTATCCATTGTGCTCAGGATGTGTTGACCTCTGCTATTTCCCAAACTGTGGGAAACTCAACTGCATAATTTATGGTAGTGCATTCTTGCTTTCCTTTTAAAAAAAATAAATAAATATAAAGTGTTAAAGAGTGAGATGGGCATTGCAATTTATATATGAAGTTCATTGAAAGCCTCAGAGGAAAAAAAAACATCTGAATGAGCTTATAAAGATGTGGGGGAGTGAGTTGCACAGATATCTAGGGGAAGAACCATATGGGCAGAGTGATTGGAAAATTCAAAAGACCTGAGGCAAAGTTATGCTGATAAGTTTGAGAACAGGGAGAACTGTGAAGAATGGGAAGAATGAGTGAGTTGTAGGGTAAAAGAGGGGAAATGAATTAGGATTTGAGCTCTGAGTCAGACCATGTAAAGCTTTGAAAAACACCAAAAAAATTTTGAATTTATCTCTCAGTGAGAAGGGAGCCATTGAAAGGCTTTGAGAAATGGAATGATACTATAAGTCCCAAATTTTAAGGAACTCATTCCTTTACCCCTGGGTCATATAACACTTACTGAGCACATACTTAACACCATGAGTGATAGTAAGTATAGGGGACATAAAAACTGGCCCTTTAATTCACAATCTTTGCAACAGCTATTTATACGATTTGCTGTGAAAATGAGTAAATGTCTTATTTAAGTTCATCCATGTGTTCCCACCAACTAATCTCCTAAACTCAATGGGTTGTGATTGAAGCTAATTTTATTCCTCTGCTGAGTGAAAGCACTATTCCTATATTTTGCCTTCTGTGCGATTGGTGGCAGACCTGTTTTTCATGGTTTCATCCATTACCTCCCCTAATCTGGGTAATAACTCGCTTCTTATTGTTGAACCAAGGATAGTATATATTCAGCTAAAAATATCCCACAGCAAGACATATTTCACCAGATTTCAAAAAGTTATTTATTTATTTATTTACTTTGCTGTAAAGAAAAAATGTAAATTACCCAAAGGAGTCATCACCATTTGTAACTATGGGTTGCTTTATAAAGGAAGGAACACTAAAATCACCCCTCTCTCCACAGCCCTCTTCAAATTGGCTGCTATGTCATTGTATATGAGTTCTGAGGCACAATAAAGAGAGTCAATCTGGGGGTAAATTATCTGGTAAAATAATCCAAAATCAGCTTCCCTAGTAAGTTCCATAACACAGTCACATCTTAACTATTGCCACGTCAATGCCATAGTTTACACAGTGCTGTTGCCAGAAAGGAATCAGTCAGTTTTTTACCTTTTGTAAAGTAGTAAGCTCTCATTATATAACACACCACTACAAAGTCTCCCTAGGACACAATAATCAATGGAATTGTGCTTAAATTCTTACCTTTTGCTCAAATTTGGCAGATCAGCTGTATTCTCTGCTTCAGGATATGGGTTGAATTCTTCTTATTGTAGAAGTCAAAAGCTCATAGTACACAGTGAGGTAAATGGTGGGCACCAAAATGACTTGTCTGTTCCTAACTCCCAAAACCTGTAAAGGCGACCTTATTTGGATATTTGTGTTTTCCAAAATTCAGATGTAGTTCCCAATTTGATGGTACTCAAAGGTAGAGTCATTCAGATATAGTTTGGTTTAAATGAGAGTGGAGTTCCAATGATGGTATTTGTGTCCCAGTAACAAAGAACAGAACAAAACCTTTTCTTTGTCCACCATCTGAGTGACAGAAGAAGGTGGTCATCTATGAATTAAGAAAAGGGCCCTCATCAGACTTAGTATCTGTTAGAATCTTGACCTTGGACCTCTTGAGCTCTAGAACTATGCAAAATAAATGTGTGAGTACTCAGTGTGTAGTATTTTATTATAGAAGCCCAAGTTGACTAAGATAAAGTTTTTGCAGACAAAATTATGTTTAAGATATAAAAATGAGATAATCATTTGTAATCCAGATGGGCCTTAAATCCAATAACCAAAAGTCTTTATAAAACACAAAAGACTGAGGAAGTAGAGCTGTCATTCTTTTCCTCTTTCTTTTTTGACCTGTATCTTTTCTAACAGAAAACTCTGTGTTGTGTGTTCTGAGTGATGAGCCACATTTTCATCTAATCACAGTGGGATTGGGATGATCTTGCTGAAATACTTGAAGCAGATATACTCTGTTGATGGTTTTCCCCTCAAAATAATCTCCTAATAGAATATTTTTGAGTGAACAATTATCTTCATCCTTTACATCACGAAAAATGTTCCTTTCATTTCCAGCACATTATAGCAATATGCAAATTATTGTCAGAAAATGATGTTGACAGTATTTTGTTAACAATTTATATAAAACTATGAGTAATTTTCACAATTCTAACTTTTGACTTTTTTCTGTCCATAAGTAAAAGTAATGCCTGATGTTTATGACCAAGTGGAATTCATTCCAGGAATGCAGGGATGGTTTAACATACGCAAATCAATAAATGTAATACAACACATCAACAGAGCCAAAAACAAAAATCACATGGTCATCTCAATAGATGCAGAAAAAGCTTTCGACAAAGTCCAACATATGTTCATGATAAAAACCCTTCAGAAACTCGGAATGCACGGCATCTACCTCAACCTTATTAAGGCCCTCTATGACAAACCAACAGCCAACATTATACTAAATGGAAAAAACCTGAAAGCTTTCACTTTAAAATCAGGAACAAGACAAGGATGTCCACGATCACCACTCCTTTTCAACATAGTTCTGGAAACACTAGCCAGGGCAATCAGACAAGAGAGAGAAATAAAAGGAATAAAGATAGGAAAAGAAGAAGTTAAATTATCATTATTTGCAGATGACATGATACTCTATATAGAAGACCCAAAAAACTCCATTAAAAGACTGCTAGAGGTAATAAACAAGTTCAGCAGTGTAGCTGGATACAAAGTCAATGCTCAGAAATCAATAGCATTCCTGTACACAAACAAAAACTCACTGAGAGAGAAATTATGGAAATATCACCCTTTACAATAACATCTAAAAAATGAAATACTTAGGAATCAACCTAACTAAAAATGTAAAAGACCTATATGCTGAAAATTATACTATACTGAAAGAGGAGATTGAAGAGGATATTATCAAATGGAAGGACATTCCTTGCTCTTGGTTAGGAAGAACCAACATTGTGAAAATGGCCATACTCCCAAAACTGTTATACAGATTTAATGCAATCCCAATCAAAATACCATTGACATACCTCACAGATCTAGAGAAAACACTCCTAAAATTCATTTGGAAACAGAAGAAATCTAGAATAGCAAAGGCATTTCTAGGCAACAAAAGCAAGGCAGGAGGCATCTTAATTACCGACTTGAAACAGTACTATAAAGCCACAGTGATAAAATCAGCATGGTACTGGCAAAGAAAGAGACCTGAGGATCAATGGAACAGATTAGAAGATGCAAGCACAACTACAAAGACACTCAGCCACCTGATATTTGACAAAGGGGCTAAATATGTCCACTGGAGGAAGGATAGTCTCTTTAATAAATGGTGTTGGAAAAATTGGCTCTCTACATGCCGAAGACTGAAGCTAGATCCGTGCATGTCACCATGCACAAAACTAAAATCTAAATGGATCAAAGACCTCAATATTAAAACAGAAACACTAAATCTACTGGAAGACAAGGTAGGTAGAAGTCTTGGAGACAAAGGGGTAGGCAGAGAATTCATGAACCAAACGCAAACTGCAAGGGAAACACTTCAAAGAATCAACAAATGGGATCTCACATTATTGAAAAGTTTCTGCACTTCAAAGGAAAATACCAACAGAGTGAAAAGAAAACCAACAGAGTGGGAAAGACTTTTAACTAGCAACCCCTCAGACAAAGGACTTGTGTCTAGAATATATAAAGAATTGAAAAACATCAAGCCTCTCCAAAAATAGGCATCTGAGATGAACACACAGTTCTCTGGGAAAGATATACAAATGGCAAATAAATACATGAAGAAATATTCGCCATCACTGGTGATTCAAGAAATGCAAATTGAAACAGCATTGAGATTCCACCTTACTCTGGTAAGAATAGCTGCCATCAAGAAATCAACTGATAACAAATGTTGGCGAGGCTGCGGGGAAAAAGGAACACTGCTCCACTGTTGGTGGGAATGTAGACTGGCGCAACAATTATGGAAATCCATATGGAGAATTCTCAGAAGACTAGGATTGGAAGCCCCATTCAATCCAGCTATCCCCCTCCTGGGTATTTCCCCAAAGAACTGAAAAGTTCATATCACAGTGATATATGTGCACCCATGTTCATAGTGGCACAATTTGTGATAGCTAAATCCTGGAAACAACCAAGATGCCCATCAACTGCAGAGTGGATGAAAAAGATGTGGCATTTTTATACAATGGAATATTACTCAGCTATAAAAAAGGATGATCATGAGGCCTTCATAGGCAAGTGGAGACAACTTGAGACTATCCTCATTAGTGAAATAAATAAGAATCATATTTATAAATATCATATTGTGTCTCTAGTGTAAAAAGTAAATAAGAACTACAAATGTAGTAAAACCAAAATGTGTAATTGCTATTGTAAAAAAGAGAGGAAAAGATAGTGCTCTAAGGGATATAACTGCATGTAAGGTTGAGTGTGTAAAATAGATGACCATATTGCTGAATCTTTGTGGGATCTTTGAGCAGAACTGTTTGTAGTCTGACTGTTTGAATATTTACTATGTGCCCTTTAACTTTGTAACTTGAACAATTACATCCAGGATGATAGTACATAATTTATAAACTACTGATTTCTCAGTGAGGCTTTTTCTCATTCTCCTTTTTCTTTCTTTCTTTTAGAATTTTGTATTGTTATTTCCCTTTTTTCTGTTTTGGTTTGTTTTTCTTCTCTTTAAATAAAATTTTAAAAATGTATAATTGCTATTGTAAAAAAAGAGGAAATAGGAAGCACTATAAAAGATATAGCTGCATGTATGTTTAGATGTGTGGGATTGATGACCATATTTCTAGGTTCTTGTTGGATTGTTGAACAGATCTGTTTGCACTCTCACTGCTTTAGTGTCCACTTTGTGTGCTTTAATTCTG
>PVLA01006760.1:0-29564 GCA_004027455.1 Hydrochoerus hydrochaeris
ATTTCTGATAGAGAAACTTCCCTGGATCAAGGGCAGTTGTCTCACAGGAATTTTGTAAATCCTCCTCCATGAGCTCTTTCATTTAAAGCTTTTGTATAAACTCTCTCATACTACTCACAGAAGGTAAAATTTCACAATTAGTTTTCACAAAGGGGTTATCTAGAGGGTTTCTAGTAACTCCTCTGGAGTTTCTATTTTTCGGTTTCATATTATTACATGAAAATATATATATATGTGGGAATTAAACAAATTACAATTACCAGTACAAAACATTCCAAGATCCCCATGCCCAATTCCCACATGCGGTGTCCTTTTCCTGGAGAAGCGATTCCTTGAAGTGCTCTCCTCCACCCATGGACCTTGTCGCAAGGCGTGGATGGACTAGGGCGCGGCATGGATGGAAAAGGGCCCCGCAGTTTTTGAGACCAGGTCTTGCTATGCAGTTCAGGCTGGGCTTGAACTCACTATGTAGTCCAGGCTGGCCTCAAACTCAGCAGTGATCCTCCTGCCTCAGCCTCCCAAGTACTGAGATTACAGATGTACACTTGACTTGTTCTTTTAATGTAATGGTCTTTCCTGTGTACCAGGGTTGATTTTAAATGATTTTGAAATATCAACTCTTTTAATCTACTTACTGAATTAAGTCATTTAATCCCTCTATTTTATTAATCCACTTAGTGGATTAAATGAGTTAATGCTGGGGGAGTAGGGTGCGGAAGCCCAGCCACCCCTCCTCCCATGCCAGTGCATCTCCCTGCTCCCTGGGTTGGACCCCATCCTGCCTCCTGCCACAGCAGCCAGGCTAGTGTCACCAGGGGCAGGGGAATGTTCCAGGAAGAGCAGTGGCGGCTAATTAAAACTTGGGCTCGGGGAAGCCCCCTGAGGGCTGGGATTGCCTCAGTCATCTCCTTGGGGTGGTCCCCTAATTGGCCCCCTGGGCCTCAGCAATGATGCAAGCTCTCCGGCTGGTGACAACAGGCGCCGGAGAGGGAGAGGAAGGGGAAGAGACAGGTTGACAAAAAAATAACAATCCCCTCCAGAGGTGAGGGGTAGTGACTCTGGAGCCCCCACTCGCGGCTGTCCCTAAAGAACTGTGACTGTGCCTGCATTGCCTGTCTGAGCCTCCATGGGCTCCCTGAGAAGTGGGGAGCAATAATCCTTCCAGCCCTGGAGGATGCTGTGGGAAGAGAGGATGGAAGAACCTCGTGCAGACGCCTGGCCTGGCTCGGAAATAGGCAGGGCCTCCTAACATTAGAGCAAGTATTGTCACATCTATTCAGCTGTTATTATTGCCCAGGTCCTTCCCTGTCCTTCAGCTCTCAGTGCCTCTTGGGCTGAGGGAGAGGGGACAAGCATTCGTGGGGACTGCTCTAGATTCTGGGTGCTTGGGGTAGTTGGGGGGGGCAGGTGAGGCCAGAGTGCCTGAGATTCTGCAGATTGGAGATACCTGGATCTGGCAGGAGGCGGCTGCAAGCAGGGGTGAGGCAATGGGACCAACAGGGCCTGTGTGGGTGACATGGGGGACAGCTGACAGCTGGAGTCTGACCCTCACCCGCCCACTGTTTGCAAAGGAGCAGAGAAAGAGCCAGGCCTGCATGGACCCCTCATTGATGTCACGTGTCATGGTCTGTCCCCAACACTGCTGTGGTTTCAGTGTGTCCCTGGATATCACATATTGGAAATGTTATCTCCAAATTTGTGTTAATGGTATTAGGTGGTGGGACACGGGATCAAAGTCTCTGTCCCATGGACGGATTCATGAATCCACTGGTTCGTGGATTAATAGGTGGTTGCCAGAAAGGTGAGGTGCTCACACCTCGGCTTCGTTAGAAAAACACACTCTCTGTCAAGCTTGCTGTTGACCATGGGATGCCCCCAGCCTTAGCCTGACCCGGCAAGGAGGCCTTGTCAGAACTGGGCACAGGCTGATACATGCTTCCAGAACCATGAGCTACCAAAAAAAGAAAAAAATTTTTTTGAGACAGGGTCTATATAGTTCAATCAGGCCTCAAATTTACTATGTAGCCCAGGCTCTTTTTGAAGTCACAGTGATCTACTTGCCTCAGCTTCCTGGTGCTGGGATTAAGGTGTGCACTGCCACAGCCAGCCAAAAAGCTTTGCTTAGTGAATCACCCTTCTCAGCTGGTTTTTTTTTTTTTTTTTTTTTTTTTTCTGGTGACAGAAGCCCTGCACAGCACCAGGTCTGCCAGGCCCCAGTGGCTGGAACCCTCCCTCTCTCCTGTCACTCTCAGTGCCAGCACTCAGCCCGAGCTCTGAGCTCCGAGCTCTGTCTCCAATGAGCAAGGGCCTCAGAACACAAATATTTCCCCAGAGAGAAAGCCAGGGCTGGACCTGGTGCAGACACCAGGATGCACTTCAAGGTGAGCAAAAACATGGCTGTCTCTGCTCCCTCTGTGGTCCCTACCCCTGTCAGCCGGGCCATCTGTGGCTGGGATCCAATTAGCTCATGAATTAGCACCTCCTCAGGCCTGTCTGCCAGGATGGTTCCCCCAGCTCCCCCAGGAAAGGGCTTCAGAAGAGCTGTGACCCAGGGCCAGAGCTGGGCAAGTCCAGGCTAGCCAGCCCCCAGGCAGCTTCCGGCTGCCACAGGTGCCCCAGCCCAGGGCAAGAGATCTAGGAGTCCTTCAGGGAATGGGGTGTGGGTTGGGAGGGGGACCCCCATAGCACAAGGGGACCCTAAGTCTTCAGCCATCTCTATTATTTGATGGTCCTGGCTGGTGGCAGAGATGGGAAGGTTGTGAGGACAGCGGCCACCCAAGAGGGTCAAGTCGCAAGCAGCAGGGGTGCCCTGCAAGCCCCAGGGTGGCTCCATGCAGTCCTTGCTTTAGAAGGAGTTCTGTAGCGGGGTGTGGTGGCTCACGCCTGTAATCCCAGCACTCGAGAGGCTGAGGCAGGAGATTGTTGCGAGTTCAAGACCAGCCTGGGTTACAAAGTGAGCTCAAGGCCAGCCTGAACTGCATAGTGAGACCCTGTCTCAAAAAGACAAAAAAAAAAAAAAAAAAGAAGAAGAAGTTCTGCCGCATCCCTCATCCCAGCCCAAGATCTCTGTTTGTCATGCTGGTGACTCTCCAGCGCCCCTCCATGGTGTCCCCAGGTCCCTGGACCTACTTTTCACCCTCACAGGCTTTAAAGTGGGTGAGGTGCTCACACCTCAGTCCTGTAGTCACCCTGAACCAGGCTGTATTGTGGGCTCTGGCCGGACAGGCTGGAGGGACAGGGGTAGGCAGGTGACCTGTGGCTAGCTGGTCAGCAAAGACCTCACAAGACAGAAGGAGGTAGGTGCTACCAGGCAGCAAGCGGCTCTGGGGTCAGAAGCAGCCTGAGACTTCCCCTTCTTGTCCCCAGTTTGGACACAGGAACAGTAGCAGTGGCCACAGAGGGTGTGACAGAGACGGGGTGGGGGTGATGGTGCCAGGGGTGGAAGGTGGGCAGGGAGCCTCCAAGGGCAACACTGGTCCCAGGGGCATTGTGGAGGGCAGAGCTCAGGCTGGGGAAGCAGGTGTGTTGTATCAGGGGTGTGACCGGTGTGACCCAGACAGGCAGGAAGTCAACCTTACCCCACACCAGGCTCACAGTTCAAGGGAGACCCAGAGCTGACCTTGCACTGTGGTGGCCCTGAGGTCAGGCCCCATAGAAGGAAAGGAAGCTGCCCCGTGGCCAGGCAGCAGGAGGCCATGGCCCTGTGAGTCATCAGCAGCAGCCAGAGAGGCCGGGGCTGGGAAACTGCTGCCCTGCTGAGACCCCTGTCAGTGTCCCTGCCCCCTCAGAGATACTCAGGTGGGAACCAGGCAGCAGCCACCTCACCCAGGGCCCAGTCTGCAAGCTACCCTCTCAGCTGTGGGACCTCCGGCAGCATCTCACTCTCTCTGCTCCCCAGGGGTCCTTTCAGTGGGCTGATGACCCCCTCACAGGGTCATGAGGGGTGTCCGGGGGCACACAGCCCTCTGGCCCTGAGCTGTGTCCCTCTCTTCCCCAGGCTGTCGGCAGAAGCTGTGGGGCATGGCAGGTTTCTTTTCTTTGCAAAGGGGAAGTGCTGAGCCGAGGCTCCAGGCCAAAGCGCTCAACACCTTCCACCCTTTGTCTTCCCTCTGGGCAGCAAGAAAGACACAAGAAAGCCCTTTGCGCCTGGCCTCCAAGAAAGCCACATGGCCGCCGCCTCCCCCTCCTCGCTTGGCCATACACAGTTCTGTCTCCATCCTTCCTAGTTCCCAGGAGCACCAGAGACACCTGAGGACCACCTGAAGGGCAACAAAAGGCCAAGAGGCAGTCGAGGGGCAGCCACTGCATGGGACATCCTGATACGGTTCCCTCTGCTCGCCATGTGCTCTGGTCTCTTGAAGGCCACACAATGTTCTGTGACTTGCAACCCCATGTTGTGTGCTGCTACCTGAGATGCTAACGACAGCCAGGTAGCAGGCACTGTGCCCACCCCTGGACCATGGTCCCTTTGAGAGGCAGCTCAAAGCTCTTGAAAGCAAAAAGGCCACAGATGCCTTGCGGGCATTATAAGTCCTGCCTGCTGCTCAGCTGGGCTCCTGGGCCGAGGAGCATAGCCCCAGGGTGTCTGTGCTCATGGACAGTACCAGTTCCTCAGGCCAGGGTGGCCATGAGTGTCAGGTCCAGTGGAGGTAAAGCTACAGCTGTGCCTGGGCCTCAGGACTGCCCCTGTGACAAAATGGACTTCTGCCCAAGAGCTGTGCTCCCCACCCTAGGCTGAGTCTCTCCCTGAGTGTGCAAGTGCCCAGGGCCAGGGCTGGGGTGACAGACTGCAGGGGACCCAGTCTGCGCTGCCGGCTCAGGACTCAGACTGGCACCCTCTTCCTGGGTTCCAGTCCCCATCTCACTCCATCACATATATGCTGTCCTTGGCCGCCATCTCGCTTCTCTGAGGCTGCTGGACATGGTGGTGGACGTTGTCAACTCAGGCTGAAGCAGGAGGATCACCACGAGTTTGAGCCAGTCTGCGCTATGTAGGGAGACCCTGTCTCAAGAACAAAACAAAACAAAAAAATAAACTAGGACAGAACTCAGGGCCAGGCAGCCCATTTGCCAGTCAGGTGAGGATGCAAATCACTTGCGTGGCTGTGAAATTAGCGAGCTGTTGCCTCTTCCCGGCTTCTTCCTTGGGACCAGGTCTCCAGAGGAAGAGCCAGGCTTCATCACAGGTGAAAGGCCTGGGCCCCAGCTGTGTCTTCTGGGGTCTTAGGATTTTTTTTTTTAAACTGAGTTTCCTGGAAAGGAAAAAGGAATTGTAACCTTGGATAACGTCTGTCCCGAAGCAGATGCGGGCAGATGCCACCCTGCATCCAGGCTGGTTCCACCACAGCCCTGTCCCTGGGACCCTGATCTGGAGTTTAGATTCATCACCAGTTCCTCTGCTTTGCCTCCTGCTTGCACCAGCCAGCCACTGTGACCTCAGGCCTGGCCAAGCAGGGCTGCCCCATTTTCTCACCACTGATGGCTGCAGGGACCCCAGGACAGGACTGGTCCTCCCCTCAGTCAGCCACCCCTGTGGGTGACAGCCTGGTGCCCTGGCTAGACCCTCTCCTTCACCCTCAGCCCTTGAGTGCAGGGTGGGTGGTGTTACCCTCCAGCAGTCCCAGCACTTTGTGTCCTGAGACTTCCTGGTGAGCGACCCCTGCAGGGCACAGCCCCATGCTGCACCCCGTCTCACCAGCTCAGACTCCACCCACCTTGTACCCTTAGCTCTGAGTCCCCTGACTCCTTGCTGATGGGGCTCCATGGCTGACCCCAGCCCCCTCATCCCTGTACAATGAAGGGTCCTCAGCCCTCTTTGCTGGAAGACCAGACAGGATGGAGTCCCCATTGTCCCTGCTCCTCAGTTTCCTCACCTGTAACTTAAGAATAAAGCTGCTTAAGATGGCTTGGTGGCACATGCCTGTAACTCCAGCACTCAGGAGGGCTGAGGCAGGCGGATTGCCAAGAGTTCAAGGGCAGTCTGTACTACATAGAAGACCTTGTCTGAAACAAAACAAAACAAAAAATAAAACTATATAAAGGTATGTTGTGAGACTCAGAAAGTCAAGGTATATGGAGTGCAGCTCAGTAAAGACAGTAGAAAGAATGAATAAATAAATGCACAAGCCCTGTAGACTGCTTTAATGTGTAAAATTAAAAGAGCCAGGTGTAGTAGTGCATACATATTATTTCTACACTCAGGAGGCTGAGGAGGATTGCAAATTTAAGCCCAGCCTGGGTGACTGAGTGATTTATTTATATATATATTTTTTTGTCTTTTTTGAAACAGGATCTCACTATGTAGTTCAGGCTGCTCTTGAACTCACTTTGTAGCCCAGGCCAGCCTCAAACTTGCAGCAGTCCTCCTGCTTTAGCCTCCCGAGTTCTGGGATCACAGACATGTGCCATCATGCCCAGCCAATTTGGCAATTTAGCAAGACTGTCTGAAAATAAAACTCCTAAAAGGGATGGGGCTATAGGTCAGCATGAAGGCCCTGAGTTCAACTTCTAGTATTGCAAAATTAAAACCAAAAACCCATCAGCTGTGTCCCGGTCTGCCATAGGCCACAGCGGTCACAGTCACTGACACTGACATCTTCTTGGACTTCTATCTCCTCTGAAACTTCTCTCCTCCTGGGTCTGAAATGCTTCTTTCATTCTCACTTGTGGAAATTAACATACACCCCTCACCAAAAGCCACCTTTACTTCGGCCACCAATCTACACAACAGGTTCCTCTAGCACCAAGAGAAGCTATGTGGCTGGGAGTGGTGGTGAGCACCTGTAATCCCAGCACTTGGGAGGCTGAGGCAGGAGGATTGCTGCGAGTTTGAGGCCAGCCTGGGCTACAAAGTAAGTTCAAGGCCAGCCTGATCTATATAGCGAGGCCCTGTCTCAAAAAGACAAAAGAAAAAAAAAAGACACCTTAGCCAGAGTGATCCCTGGGTTTACACCCCAGCTTTGCCTTTCTGGCTGTGTGACTGAGCCAGTTCTCTTGACCTCTCTGTGCCTGGGGCTCTCCCTCCACCGGTGAACAGCACATAGTAAGAACCAGGGTTGTTGTGCCCGTGCAGTGCAGTTAGTTCCCAATGAAACGAATGGACAGGAGCATGCCACTGGCACACTAGCAGCATTAGCTGTTGTTCCACTCGAGTTCTTACAGCAGGAGGAAAAGGAATGCTCGATAAGGCTGTTTAATGGCTCACAGGTCTGGTTAGCTTTACAGGGCTGTAAAGCTGTCACCTCCGTATCAGCTGCATGGGTTAAACCTAGGTCACACCGACCAGGAACATCCCTCCAAACTGCCAGCTGTGGGCTGTTCCTCAGAAGCTCTGGCTGCACAAGCTCATTTGGTTTGTGTATATTTTCTCCTGGAGCCCAAGATAGCTTTCTCTCCCAGCCCTCAGCCTGTGGCCCTGAAGGATTATTGCACAATTTAATTGATCAGGGGCTGGGAAAGAGTGGGGGGGCAGCAAGGAAGACTGGGGGGTGGGCTCTGTTCCCTCCTGGTGGGGCTGCCCAGGGCTCTACTGCCACTAGGAACCGGTGGGAGGTTTGGGTAGCCAGGTGTGGGTCTGGGAGGGTGAAAGGCCTCTATGTCATCCGGGCCATGGGAACAGCTCCTCAACTGCCAACCATGGTTCCTGGCCATGGGCCACAATGTCTTCAGAATCCTCAGCCTCACAAGCTCCTTCCCTGAGTTCCCAGGGCGCTGGCAGCCCCACAACCCTTGGCCCAGCCTCTTGTTGTCCTGCGTGGCCCTCGGAGGCAGGGCAGGATGATCTAGCCAGGCCGCACTGGAGCCAAGTGGGTCTTAGCAGCAACCTGAGGCTTGGCATCACACCACCTCCCTCCACCCCTTGCTGCCCACGCCACCCAGGACAGGACACAGGGCATTCAGCTAACAGAGACGTGCTGGTGTTGCTTGGCAAAAGCAAACCCAAGGATACAAGGTCAGCTGACATCCCGCAGTGCCAGCCAATAGAAACATAATATGAGCCCATATGTTACTTAAAATTTTCCAGTAGACTCTAAGAAAGTTTTTTAAAAAAAGAAGTGAAATTAATCTCAATAACATTTAACCCAAATTATCCAAAAACATTACCACTGCAGCACAGTAACAAAAATGCAAAATTATTGATATGATAGATATCTTACATTCTTTTTATTTTTGTTTTTTGAGACAGGGTCTTGCTATGTAGTTCAGGCTGGCCTCAAACTCGTGCTCATCCCACTGCTCCGGCCTCCTAAGTGCTGGGATCACCAGTGTGTGCCATCACACCCAGCTCTTACATTCTTTTGTGTCATGCTTGAAATCCCATGTAGCTTTTTTTTTTTTTGTACCAGGAACTGAACTCAGAACCTCGCACTTGCCAGGCATTCGCTTATGCTGCTGAGCTATATCCCCTGCCCTCCCAGGCAGCGCTCACTGTACATGTGAACACCTGCCCGCCACTGGGGGAAGAAACTCGTCCTCCTTCCTCCTGTCCTTTGGTTAGGGGCTGCAGGTTAAACTGACCAAGGCGGTAAAAGGCAGGGAGGAAAGGCTGTGACACGAAAAACAAATAGTTTTCTTTAGAACAGACAAATGAGCCTGAGGACAGCAGGAGATAAGCTGGTGCACGCAGGGCAGCTGGAGCACAGCCGCTCCGGGCGGCTTGAGGGCTGCCCAGGACTCAGGAGCCCCTGGATTTGATCCCCAGCGCCACAAAGGGAAATAAGTTTGTGAAAATATTTGTCTCCACGGGCACAAGGGGTCTTTCCAGCTTCTTCAGGGCCACAAAACTTCCCCCAAGAGGGGATTTATGGTACCCTGAGCCCCCTGAGCTGCTTTAGTCAGATAAAGCAAGTTTGTAGAAACTTACTTTATCTTATTTATTTATTTATTTATTTTGGTACCGGGGATCGAATTCATGATCAGTTGCCAGGCAGGCGCTTATAGTACTGAGTTAAATCCCCGGCCCTATTTTATTTATTTTTTGAGACGGGGTCTCACTACATAGTTCAGGCTGACCTTGAACTTACTAAGTAACGCAGGCTGGCCTCGAACTCTCAGCGATCCCCTTGCTTCTGCTTTTCTACTTTCCTGGTGTTGGAATCACAGGCGTGTTTCCCTCCACCCGGCCGCCAGCCACGATCGCCGCCAAGCGCCCCCACCCAGGCCACCTGAAATCTCTGCCCACGCCAGCGCTGTCTCCCAGCCCCACCCCACCCCCAGGTCACTGCCCGCGCGTGGACGTCTGGATCCTGCCCTTGGCCTGTCGGGGGGACCCCCGGCCTGGCTGCACCTCCTCCACCGGCGGGAAGGCAGGGGTCCTAACGGTGAGGAAACCCAGGAGTGCCTCCTATGCGTTTGCAGCGAACCACCCTCCCGCGCCCCACTTGCCCTCGGGCTGAACACAAAGCCCCCGGGATCCCGGAGAAAACGCGCACGGCTGCCCGCCTGGCACCTCGCCGGCGCTGTTCCTCGGACCCAGGGGCGGGCGGCAACCGCGGGGACCGTGATGCAACTCCGAGCGCTGCTTGCAGCGAGGAGCTGAGAGCTGCGCCTCTCACCTGCGCCAGGGCCGCGCCCCGCCCCCAGCCCCGCCCCGCCCCCAGCCCCGCCCCGCCCCCAGCCCCCGCCCGCTCCGCCCTCCCCCCGACCGCGCCCCGCCCCACCTGACATTGCCCCGCCTCCCCCATGCCCTCTGGCGCTGTCTTGGGACCCAGACTCCAGAGGGTCACTAGGCACCCGCTTGCGTGGGTCCTGTTCGCTACCGGATCTTGGTAAGACCTGCGCCGTGGCGGTGCCAAAAGTGACCCTGAAGGGCCTGAGCCTTGTGTTCACCAGACCCCCAGAGCGGCGCACATGGACGTACAAACAGCAAACTCGGGGCGGGGGGGGCCCTTCCCTTCGCTGCTCCCTCTGCGCTGGATCTCCGCTCCGCATACCTCCAGTGCACGGGAGGCGGAGGTGGGGAGCGAGGTTTCTGCAGGAAGCACTGGGGTGGCTGTCTGGGAGTTTGGGAATGTGGGGGAGCCCTTCTTTGGACTCTTGGAAACCTGCCTGGGGGGAAATAATACTGTTTCCAGGGGCCTTTGCGAATTTGGGGTGCATGAAGCATTTGCCATCGGATGCCTCGAAGATGGGAGGGCAGAACTGCTGGGCTTATCTCCCCGCACCCTCGGGCAGCCCTCTGCCCAGGCCCGCTCAGGCAGGGAGCGGGCAGCAAAGTGCGGATGCTCACATCACCCCAACCCCATCTCTGGGTCAGACTCAGGCCTCTTACCCCAGGGATGCACCCCCGTGTGGCTGGGTAACAATGGTCTGGAGGACCAAGCTGCTTCTGTGCAGGTGGCAGTAGCTGTAACCTTCCTTCCAATGAGGCAGGCAAGTTGAGTACAGACAAGAGAGCTAGGTTCACAGGGAGAGCCCAGGTCACCTAGTGAATTGGTGACGGCTGTAAGCAGGACCCAGACGACTGTTACTAGAAAGGACAGGATAGCATCTCGGGTGAGTCAGACCTGAGCGAGGTAAGCAGGGGATGCACCCCTCGGCAGAACGGGGCTGGAGGAAGCGAGGGTTGGGTCTTAGGGTCTATCTCCTGGCCTAGGACAGGGAGGCCCTGGACCCATGCCCTTGCTCCCCGACCCTATGGGCATGTCTGGGAGGCCCTGCACTGGGTAAACATTTGTGCTTCTGATCTGCTAGCTACCTGCTGGAATGCTCCGTGCCATTCAGCCTGGCTTCTGCCCCAGGCTGTGGCCATTCTGGAGGAAAGTGCAGGTCAGGACTGCTGGGTGCTCTCCATGCCCTTCCCGCCTGCTCCTCCTGAGCCCCATGGTCCCAATTTGTTCCTAAAGCTCAAACTCTGTGCTGATTGCTGTGCAGAGGAACAGGAAATACATGGGCCCCTTCAAGCCAGGTGTGGGGTGCATGCCTGGAGTCCCAGCATCAGGGAGCCTAGGCAAGAGGATTGCCATGAGTTCGAGGCCTGCTTGCACTAGCTAGGGAGACCCTATCTCATAAAAAATAAATAAATAAAGGGCTCCTTCTGTGGCCAGGGAAGAGCTGGCACTCTGGTTTCAGATGTGAGCTGAGCAGGCAGGGCGTGTGGTCTCCGTGAATCCGGGCTCACTTTCCGGGCTCACTTCCTCATCCCCGGACAGTGGCTAAATGGTCTGGATCAGTGCCGCCTTTGGGAAGCTGCGTTCTACCCCACCCGTCCCTCCACAGCACTGTGCTCTCCTCTAGACACATGTACCTTCCCAGTGTCACCTCTGAAAACAACAAGGCGGAGATGTGAGCCAGTTTGTGGTGAGTGTTCTGTGCTCCTCATGCTGGTAAGTATTTAACAGCCAGGCCTGGAAAGAAGAACTCTGTTTTGCTGCAGTTGCCAAATTTCGGTACCATTAATACTCCCACTGTGGCTACTCTAGAATGATGTCACTGAGGGCCTGGGATGTAGCACATCACCTGACTGGTGAGTGCAAGGTCCTGAGTTCAAATCCCAGGTTTAAAAAAAAAGATGATGTCACTGATGTGGAGTTGGGAGCCAGCAAAAGCTGACTTGCTCCAGACTGCACTGCCAGTGGGATGGCCAGTATGATATTCAGGGCCCAGGACAAAAAGAAATTGCAAGGTGTCTTGTTTACAGCACAAGGGTAAACGCTTTCCTTTATTCACAGCTCTGCCCTTCCCCACAACCTGTCATAGATGTTTGTCTGTTTGTTTTTTGTTTTCTGTTTTTTTGTCAGGAACTCACTCTCAGTAAGTAGTTCAGGCTGGCCTGGAACTCTCTACGTAACCCTGGCTGGTGTCACCCTCTCAAGTACAGGGATTACAAGCATGTAGCCTCGGCTGGTTTTGAATTTGCAACGATCTTCCTGCCTGAGCCTCCCGAGTGCTGGGATTACAGGCATATGCCACCACACTCCATGGGTTTTAAGGTCTTTTTTTGTTTGTTTGGTTGGTTGTTTTGAAACAGAGTCTCTATGTGGTTCAGGCTGGCCTTGAACTCACAGGCCAGCCTTAAACTCATGGCAAGCCTCCTGCCTCAGCTTCTCCATTGCTGGGAGTACAGGCTTGCATACTGCACTCAGCTTTTGGTTTTTCAGTTTGCTATTTAATTCTCATTTTTTCTAGCACAGGGATGCTCGCAGCAAGGGCAGACCCTGCAGGTAGAGGGGAACCTAAAGACTACCAAGCCCTCTCTCCTGCCAGCCACCTTATAGAAGCCACAGGAAGTCAAGTCAGGCCTCTTCGCTTCCCAAAGGCCTGAATTCCTACCATATGCCCCATGGTCCCAGCTAGCATGTACTAGGTACCTGGATGGGAGTGGAAGACTCACCCTGCAAGACACCCTGTACTGCTGCCAGCCCGGGGTACAACAGTCGTCACCTGTGCTAAGTTGACATGTAGTCCTCGTGCCTTTGAGCCTGTGAGCTGAGGGCGGCAGTGTTGCAGGGCTCCTTGGGAGCAGGAGGCCAAGAGTGGCCAGGGCAGCAGAGGCCTAGGGAGGGGGTACCAGGAGTGCAACCCACTCCTGCCCCCCGGGACCTCACTTACAGAGAACGACTCAAAGATAAAAGTCTGAAGAACATCAAGACACCAGTTCTTTCCAATGCATGAAACCCAACGGGGCCTCTGGGTGCAGGGCCTGTCTGTGACCCATACCCACAAACTGGTTCTTCTGTGTCACCCAAGTGGATGTGGGATGGATGCCCAGGCCATCCCTTAGGGACTTCAGTCCCCACCACAGAGATGCCTGATATTTGTCCTGGGCAGGGAAGCTAAATATTGACCCAGTTTTGTTTGTTTTGTACCGGGGGGTCGAACTCATGACCGAGTGCTTGCAAGGCAGGGATCGAACTCATGACCGCGTGCTTGCAAGGCAGGTGCTTATGCCGCTGAGCTAAATCCCCAGCCCTTGACCCAGTTTTAGCAAGTGCAAAACAGCAGCCTTTTGGTTTTAAAACATTTCCACTTAGCAAGAGTGATGGCTTGTTCTCTTGAGGGGAGTGACCATGATGCCCCAGCGGTGACTTCCTGGTAAGAATTTGGAAGGGGTTCTTCTCACATCAGGCTGGCTGGGACCAGAGGGGGACAGGCCCCATGTCTCAGGGGCAGCCAGATGCACTGGGCTGGCTGCAATGTGGGGAGAGGACATGAGGACCTTGCAGGCTGTTGACACAAGTCCAACCCCCATACTGTGGGGGCCCTGAGTTCCGTCCAGGTGATAACCTGCTTCCAGGACCAGGCACAGCCCAGGGCTGACAGGGATGTGCCCCAAAACAGGGAAGAGGGGTGTCCTGTCCAGGTGAACTTTCAAGCACACACAGGTGTGCACACACACACACACACACACACGCACACAAAGCCAGGAAGGGGTCCAGAAACCTGGGCCAAAATGTGGCCTGGTGCATTGGATACCAATCCCCATAGCAGGTACACTGTTGCACGTGGACAATGCCACTTGACTGAGGGTGGAACACCCCCGTGTGTTCTTCAACTGGCTTCCTCAAAGACACTCTGACCCAAACTAGGTGTGGTGGCTCACGGCTGTAATCCCAGCACTCAGGAGGCTGAGGCAGGAGGATCATTGTGAGTTTGAGACCAGCCTGGGCTACAAAAAAAACCCCCAAAAAACAGACACTCTTACCCAGGCTGAGTCTAAGCCAGAGCCTTTGTACTCAGGCATGTTGCGTAAGTGCCAGAGCATAGCAGAGCCTCTGCTTCTCCATCTGTAAAATGGACCATGGTTCCTATCTCTTTCCTCTTTTATTTTCTTTTATTCTTTGTTGTTACCAGAGATTGAATTCAGCATCTTTTTTTTTTCTTTTTGAGACAGGGTCTCACTATGCAGTTCAGGCTGGCCTTGAGTTCACTTTGTAGCTGGTCTCAAACTCACAACGATCCTCCTGCTTCAGCCTCCGGAATGCTGGGATTACAGGCATGAGCCACCACGCCTGGCAAATTCAGCATCTTGACACTGAGTTTTATTTATTTTGAAATGGGTCTTGCCAAATTTACTGGAGAGGGGGGATTTGAATTTGTGATCCTTCTGCCATACCTCCCAGAGTGCTGGGATTATGGGTGTGTATCACCCTGCCCAGATCAGCGATGCATACGTTTTCAGGTTGTGGTGAATGTTAAGCTCGATGCATTTCCATGTTCAGTACTGGGGCTATGACTGGAACTCTTCGCCTTGGCTGGGCAGCACACACAGAGGCTTTGGGGTCCCAGGTGGTGGGGATTGCTGGGCCCCTGCTGACCTCGTTCCCCACACAACCATTGAACTCAGGTTGCGGGCCTGAACTCAGGAACTCAGGAAGGAATGCCAGCATCTGTGTTCCAGGCAGAGAACCTGTACCACCTGCACCTGAAGTGGGTTTGTGAATATCAATATAGGAATCCAAGCAGCCAAACTGATAAATTTGAAATTTAATTAGCTAAGCTCAGGACCACTCATATACAGACCCCCTGTTTCAGAGTCTCACCACGTGGTCCCAAACTGGAAAGTTACAGAGCTTTTAAAACAGAACCACAACAAGACATCCTGTTGGAAACAATTTAGCTAGAATCTTACATTAATTTTTGGTTGACACCTGCATCCTGCTTTGTTGAGCAGGTTAGTTTTTCTCCTGTGGGTGCAGTTCATTCTGCTTTTCTCATGAGATTGAGTAATTTTCCATTCTCCTGAGTCAAATACAGGGCACTAGTTCAAAGCAGGGCTCAAGATGGTGTCAGTTATGCCAAGCTACAACACACCTGGCTCGTTCCTCTAACTCTACTGGTTTCACACAAATCTTTGGAACCCAAAATATTGGAACCCAAATAACCGGGGATGCAGATTTGGGGTGCCTGCTCAGGCTCTCTCAGTGATCTGCCTTCTTTTTGTTTTGCCTTTCTGTTTTGGTTTCTTATTTTATTTTCATTTTTCTGAGACGGGGTCTCACTATGTAGCCCAGAGTGATTTTTCCTGGTGACTTCCCTGCCCCAGAATTGATACAGGAGAATGAAACTCCCAACCTACTATGTCCGCAAATTTGTGTTCTCTAAAATCGAAGAATGAATTTTAGAAACAATGGAAGTGAAGAGTACAATATATTTATTGAGAGAAAGAGAACGGGTTGCCCAAGACTCTCTTTTCCAGGGACTTTAATAGAGTAAAATTATGATATTAGATGGCTCAAAGGTAGGGAAATGGGAATTTGCAAAATGGGCATAAGGTGATCCAGACTTAATCCCTAAGGATTATTCTTAAGGGTGTGCTTGCATTTGTCTTAAGATCTGGCCCACAGCAAGAGGTGTGTGTCTCTTCTCCAAGGTCATCAGACATCTGGTCCTCTGTGCCAGCTTCTTCAAGGGCCCAGCCCTGTCTGACTGCCTATAATATTTCTAACTGGCTCAACTGCCTGTAACAGAATGACTGTCAAACATTTTATTTTGGTGGTGGTACTGTGCAGAGGGACTGGCCTGCTGTGTCCCCCTCCACTGCCTGTCCCATCAGGCCATGTGGTCCTCATGGTCCCTGGCCTTTCTTCTCCTTTTTCAGCCATATGTCCTGAGTTGGTCCCTCTCGAAGCAGTAGAACCTCGGTCCTTGCCCCAGCTCTTTGCTGGACAATCAAAGCTAAAAGGAATAGCATTTCTAAATTACTCCTTTTTTTTTTTTTTTTAAATTTTTGGAGACTGAGTTCAAGGTTGACCTTGAACTCACTATTGGAGCCGAGGCTGGCCTCAGACAGCAATTCTCCTGCCTCAACTTGCTGAGTGCTGGGATCACAGGTGTGGGCCACCGCATCCGGCCTTGCTAAGAGTTTTTATAACCTAGGGTGCTGGGGATTTAGCTTAGTGGTGTAAGTACCTGCCTTGCAAGCTTGTTGTGAGTTCGATCCCTTTTTTTTTGTCTTTTTGAGGCAGGGTCTCGCTATGTGATTCAGGCTGGCCTTGAGTTCACTTTGCAGCCCAGGCTGGTCTCCAACTCGAAACGATCCTCCTGCCTCAGCCACCTGAGTGCTGGGATTACAGGTGTGAGTCACCACACCCAGCTTTAAAAAAGAGTTTTTATAACCTAGTCTCCAGGTCTGTCCCTGTTCTCAATTAATTATATATTCATTTCTTTTGTTTGTTGTTTGCCTCCAACCCTGAGCTACTCAGGACCACACCTTGAGTCACCTCATTAGCATAATCTCAATTGTGAAGCCAAGGGCTGCTCTGTGAAGCCTAGGGCTGCTCTGTGAAGCCAAGGTCCGCTCTAATTTTTGTTTGTTTGTTTGTCTTTATTTTTGAGATGGGGTCTGGCCATGTAATCCAGGCTGGTCATGAACAAAGATGTCGTATATGTTTCACATATAGAGTGCATTATGTGTCATATGCAGGAGTCTTTTGGTTTTTTTTTTTTTTTGTGGTACCAGAGGCCTTCGCATTGAACTGCAGCCCAGCCCTTTTGCCCAGTTTTTATTTCTTCTGTCCTTTCTTGGACTCGCTGCCTGCAACATACTCAGAGAGCCCTTGCCTCAGAATGAAAAATAAAAAAACAAAACAAGGAAAATCATGATTTTAAAAATGAGAACTGTAGCTTCAAGATACAAGCCCAGTTTAATTATTTCTCTCTTCTCCCAGAACACAGTAGCCCTGGGCAATTCTCTTTGACCTGCACATAGGCTGGACCACTTCCCCGTGGATTGCACTGGTCCCCTTTCACCTGTATGTAGACCACCCCCATAAATGAGGGCTCCTTTAGACTGGGGCATTGTCTTACTCCCGGGACCATCCCCACCAAAGACCACAGTTTCCTCTGCCAAACACATATAAAGAGGCTAGGTATGGTGGTTTATGCATGGAATACTAGCCCTCAGGAGGCTGAGGCAGGAAGATCGCTGTGAGTTTCAGGCCAGCCTGGGCGACACTACCTCAAAAAAACACAAACAAAAAAATATATAAAGATCCCCAGCTCCTGAGCATGTCCTAAGAACTCTGCTACTAACCCTTCCCGAGCTCTTCCTGACACATTCTGAAACTTCTGAGATGGGAGTCAAGCAAACCTGCCAGCATTCTACATTTAGGGTGGGTTAAATTCCTGTCTCAGCTTCCGATCCTCCTAGACCCAGCTGTGGACAGGTACCCTCTGCAGGCAGAGTTTCCACCCTCTGACCCTGAAGCACAAGGACCAGGAAGACAAGAGGAGACCTCAAGGCTCTGAGAGGACAAGCAGCTGCCCAAGCAGAACAGGGTGGGCGCAAAATCCAGGTCCTCATGACACATCCTGTGGTGTGACATTCCGCTGTTTGCCCTGGACAGGTCACACTCAGATGGGTAGGCTCCTCAACGCCCTGGAGTCTTGTGATTGAGAGTTGTCAGAGCCAACAGGGCTTTTGCAAACCCTCTCTGAAGACAGGGAAACTGAGGCGAACATTATCCAGACCTTGTGTTATCAGGTTTCTGGGTTCTAGGGTTTCCCTCTGGAAGTGGTTTCTAGGTTCTTTTGGTCCTGAGCAAGGAATTGGTCAAGACAAGCGCAAACAATAGCAAAGTTTTAGTAAAGGTATGGGGGAAAAAAGGCTGTTTGGAGTGAGTTTTGGCCAAGAAAAAGTAGAGGGTGGGCCGCCACAGAGAGAATGCGCCCTACGGCGTGAGGGTGGGCTGCCGCAGAGAGAACAGGACGTGAAACTCGGGGTGGACTGGCCTTTTTGTTGTTTTTATTATTTTTATTATTATTTTAGGGGTTTTTGGTACCAGGTATTGAACTCAGGACCTTGCACTTGTCAGGCAGGTGCTGTGCCGCTGAGCTATACCCCTGGCCCAAGACTGTCATTTCTGTGACGTTCTGGGATCTTGTCATGTCCCCTTTCCCAGCCAGTGGTAACCACGACCTACCTTTCAGGTCTTATTCCCCTAGAAACACATAGTCTCTTAATTTTTATGGGATGCTAAGGGAGTGGAGGTGTCTGTTTTCTATAGCTTCTTCTGGCTGGAAGGGGCTGTAGACATTACCTTCTGGGGGTTACGTGCTCTCCCATTACCTGGGGATGTTGTAGCTCACTGGCTCCGCTGAAGAGAAAAACTTTTGGAAGACAATAAGAAAACAATTAGTGGGGATTTAGCTCAGCAGCATAAGTGCCTGCTTGGCAAGTGTGAGGTTGTGAGTTCCATTCCCAGTACCAAAACAAACAAACAAATGTGAGAAGCAAGTTAGATTTCCACGTTTCTTGTGGAGCACAAAGTATGGCAAAGAGGGAGGTTAGATAAAGTATCAAGAACCGGGAAGCCATAGCCTTAGCAAGATTAGCCACATAATGGATCTAATAAAAAACTGGAGCCTCAAGCCCAGGGCCCATTTTAAACTGTGCTGAATTAGGGTCGTTTAGGAAGGACTCTTATCTGCACCCCAGAGCAGTACTTGCTTTCTGAAGAGGAGCCTCATGTCTTGCAGAGGTTCTGAGGGGAACTTTCGTCTTAGTCCTATGAAAACTCTAATGATCATTTCCCATGTAAGATTTTTATAGCTTGTCACTGTATCCCTTGAGGAAGGACCAGAATGGTTCTTCAGGAAATGGGAATAAGGCTAGGGAAGAAGACTTCAGGAGACATAGAGCCCTTCTTGCCTCCCTACCAGACTTTTGATTTCCCAGTAAGAGTTTTTTTCCTTTCTTTTCAAGACAAGTCTCACTATGCAGTTCAGATTGGCCTTGAACTCACTTTGTAGCCCAGGCTGACCTAAAACTCACAGTGATCCTCCTGTTTCACCCTCCCAAGTGCTGTGATTACAGGTGCATGCTGCCACGTCCAGCCCCAGTGATCCTTGCCTCTTTGGAATTCCTTACAATGAATGACAGTGACATGCTTGGAAAGATAGACCACCCTAAGAGCTGTAGAATTTCTGGCTGTGTTTTACAGATGATTGCTTGTTAGAAGCTCTTTCTGTCCAGACTGCTGCATGGGCATGTAGCGCCAGATAAGCATATTTGGTATCTATATAGATATTTGGCTTTTTTCCTTTTCCTAATATAAATACCTGAGTAAGAGCTATTAGTTCTGCCTTGTGGGCAGAGTTCCCTGAGGGAAAAGGTTTCATTCAATGAACTGTAGTGAACTGATAGTTGTATAGCTTTTTTTTTTTTTTTTTTTTTTTTTTGGTACGGGGTATTGAACTCACGACCTTGTACTTGCCAGGCAGGCTCTTACACCACTGAGCTAAATCCCCAGCCCGGTATAGCCTATTGATATCCTTCTTGGACAAAGTTACTTCCATCAGTGAGCCCCACTTCAGGGTCTGGGAGTGGCAGGTCACCCCTGTCCTGTCTGCTTGCATAGGTCTAGGAGATACTTGTTCACAAGACTGCCCAACTTCTGAGCCTGTAGGGATCAGAAGGGCAGGATTAAGAGTCACAACTTTTTTTTTTTTTTGTCTTTTTGAGACAGGGTCTCACTATGCAGTTCAGGTTGGCCTTGAGCTCATTTTGTAGCCCAGGCTGGTCTCGAACTTACAACGATCCTCCTGCCTCAGCCTCCCGAGTGCTGGGATTATAGGCATGAACCACCATGCCTGGCTCATGAGTCACAAGTTTTTATAATAACCTCAGGGATTCTAAGAGCATTTCCTGATACTCAGCAAGCCATTCCTCTGCTAGTCACAAGTAACCTTTGGTCTCAAGAAAAAATGCTCTGACCTGATGAGAGGTCAGAACTTCTAGTGTCTCCTCAAGCCAACATTAGTGTAGATGTAGCTGCCACAGTTCTCAGTTAAGATGGTCACCCAGCAGCTATTCCATCTAACTTTTTTTGTACCAGGGATCAAACTCACAGCCTCGTGCTTGCCAGGCAGGTGCTTAAACCACTGAGCTAAATTTCTGCTCCTTTATCTAACTTTTTTAAAGTATTCCAGTAGGTAGTGTTCTTGTCCTAAATTTTGGTTTGAGACATACAAAGCAATACTTCTCTCTCTCTCTTTCTCTCCCTCACTCTTTTAATTTTTGAGACAGGGTCTCACCATGTAGTTAAAGATGGTTTTGAATTCATTATGTAGCCCAGGCTGGCCTCAAACTCATAGTGATCCTCCTGCCCCAGCCTCCCAATACTGGGATTGCAGGCGTACACCACCACGCTGAGTAACTCATCTCTTTTCTGATATGTAAAGGAAAAAGGGCTTTCTTAAATCAAGCATTCCATTATATCATGCAACATGTTCCACCTATTGGCTAATTAGGTCAGGGAGACCTAATTAATAATCCCAAAAGGTAAAATCCATTTTGGCTTTTGCCAGAATTTGAGAATTTCCCTGTTTTGATAGTAAATCTCTTTCTAGCTAGGGAGTAAGACACTGTACATGGTGTTTTAACTAATAGACCATTTATAACACCCAGCTGAACTGAGTCAGCGTGGTGCTGGGTGTGGAAGCCCACCTGAGGATTGTTGCCAACAGCATAAAAAGAGAACTGGAGTGGAAGATAGAATGCTGTTGATTCTTCTGGAGAAGCTGATCATGCTGCCTTTCCTGATGTGAATTTGGTTGTTCTCATCACTGGAGGAGCTCAGGACTTCTCTGTTGCTGAGGATGGCTGTGATTCTTTTCTGGGGAAGTCTGGTCCTTACCTTGAGTGTTGCTTCCTGGCCCCCCCGCAGGTCCCTCAGCCTTCTGGCATAGATCCTTCATCTTACTGGCAAAGACTTTCTAGCTTCCACCACTGACCTTTGGGCCTTCCCAGTGCAGAGCCTTGCATGAGACATTGTCATGAGCTCTAGGAGCCTAGTTGGACTTGTGGGAGGCATTGTCATGAGTTCTTGGTCTTCAGCTGGACTCATGCAAGACATTGCCATGGGATCCAGGCCCTCAGCTGGATTCTTTGGGTCTCTAGTGCGTGGACAGTTCTCCTGCACTCTTTGGCATTTGACTCTTTGGGTGAATATTATAAAATGATCCTATAAATTATGTGTCCTGAATTAAATTCTTTCCCTTTTAAACTCTGACTATATCGGCCGGGTGTGGTGGCTCACGCCTGTAATCCCAGCACTCGGGAGGCTGAGACAGGAGGATCGTTGTGAGTTCGAGACCAGCCTGGGCTGCAAAGTAAGCTCAAGGCCAGCCTGAACTGCATAGCGAGACCCTGTCTCAAAAAAACAAAGCAAACAAAAAAAACTCTATGACTATAACACTGGGACAGTTGGGAACTCATGATTAAACATTTAGCCTTTGAAGTCAGAGCAGGAGTAGAGAATCTCTGACCATGGGTCCCCTGGGCTCCAAGTATCACTATAGATACTCTAAGGGAGGGTTCACCAGAAAAGTAATTCTAGATTTTCTCTTTTGAACCTCCTCCAGATTCTAATTATTGAACATGGAAAAGGTCTTGTCCAACAATTGGGTCATAGATGTCTGAGGTCCCATCTGAAATTCCTTCATGAGACAGATGGGAGACACCCATATCCCCCGAGAGACAGGGGGGATCCAAAGACAGGATTGTCAGAGATACCTCTCTTCCTCAGGGTCCACAATAAATACCATAGTTTCTGGGCTTTTCCTGGATAAAGAGTCACAAAAGCATGAACATAAGGGATTTTATGCCATCTTCTATGTTTTAATCAGAAACAACGTAACTGGAAAATAGTATCATAATTTAAACTGCCCTCTCATATCCATCTCTTGCCTTATCCTAATTCATACTGAAACCCAGACTGTGCTGTAATAGTACATAAATGGTTCCTTTCCAAATTAACAGGGTTAGGTCTTCCTACTGATCCAGGGTACGGCCTTGTAGCGAAGTTGGCAAGTCTGTAGGGCATCGTTTACGAGGTTTCCCATGCATCATCTTGGGACCTACAAAAAGAGACGACTAGATCTCCGGTCCTTAAGATGGCATCCGAAGGGCGGGGGGAGGGTTAGCTCAGTAGCACAAGCACCTACCTGGGAAGTGCAAGGTTATGAGTTTGATCCCTGGTACCAAAAAAAAAAAAAAAAAAAAAAGGTATCCCATGCAGAAATGAAGCAGGAATTAGAAAGAGTTGAATTTCCCCAAACTTCCCCCTCCCTGCAGCTATTGTTCTTTGTTCTAATACAGATAAAAGCAGTAACTTTTGTCCCTGTAAGTTGTAATAGTGCAATGATGATTTAGAAATGAAAGCCAATCAATCAAGAGTGACGGGGTTTTATTGCCAAGCCTGGAGACACAGTCTCTGTTGATGGATCTCGAGACTGCGCACCTAACAACTAAGGGTGGTTACCTTTATAGTGGGTATGGGGAGGACGAGACTAGCAATGATTGGTGAATTCGGGGTGGTAAGAACACAGGGAGAAAGTTGGTAGGTTATTGAGGGTGGCAAGTGAAGCGTGTTCGGGGAAAAGGAAACTTATGAAACAGAAACTTAAGTAGGAAACAGAAACTTAATTTTAGAATGGCGCATACAGAACAAGATGGCAGCGCATTTGGTTAGTCAATGGTCTGAGCATTACATTCCCCTCTGATGTTGTGACTTGAGCCAAATCCTTGGCTCATTTAGCAAGGGAGGAGCTCATATTGAGTCCTCAGGACCAGTAGCCGAGTACTCTGCATCTGCTCAGTAATGAAGATGCGTAAGCGATTTATGATCTCTAGCCATGTCTTGGGGTCCTCCCTCATCCAATACATGAAGGGGTGTTTTCTTATTCCAACAAACATTGTTACCCCGGGTTCTGTTACATCCAGTAATAGCATATTTGTTGGTCCCAAAATACGGGACTGTATGTCCCAATCCCCTCCCATGGTACCCCTGCGAGTAAATTTGAGGATGGCCGTAAAGTAAGTCTTGCCACTAGTTGAGCACTCTTGTACCTCATCATTACAGCTTGGGTGCATGGCTTCCTGGAAAGTGGTACATGGGCATTGGGTTTTTGCAGTAAATTTCATTTTAGGCTTGTTGGCACACATCCAACTCTGAGAAGACCCCGTTATTCCCCTTTGCATTTGGAGGTAGGCCATTTTGTTTCCACAGTTTACACTCTGGGTATATGAGCCAGTGAATTAACCCGAGACAAAGGTGTCCCCTTTGCAGTTACAAAGGTTTCCATAAGCTACCCTTAGGGCCGCCCTAGGGTCACCGGGTGGCCCAAAACCTCCCCATGCTTGCAACAACAGATCTAAGGAAACAACCACAACTAGAGGATTCATTGTGGGAGGGCTTAAGCATTTCTCTTGGTTAATTTTATCTTTAGGGGGTTACCAGTCTGTTGCACAGTCCATTTATCTCGGGATTTTTTTTTCTGTGGCGTCGACCTGTTTTACGTGAGAGTGATGGATCCAGGCAGTCTTTCCAGCTACCTTAGCCGCTGTTGGCATGCTGAACACCACAGTGAAAGGTCCTTCCCAGCGGGGCTCAAGGGACTCTGGATGGTGTTGTCGAATCAGAACCAACACCCCAGGATCAATGGATGGGTGGAGATGAGTCTCCTCAGAAGGGGTTGGGTGCTCCTGTCTGAACAGCTGATGGATGGAAGTCAATATGGGTTGAAGTGTCTGCAGGGACTTTCAATAAGATCTTGGTTAGTGAGTTCAGCTAACTTGTTTTCTGAGAGCCTAGGAATTAAGGGAGGTGGGTGACTGTTCCAGCAATGTAGGGAGTACAGCAGGCTCTCAGAAGGGCAAAGAGAAGGAGGCTTATCCAATTATCGCCAGTTTGTAGGATCACTTTGGTAAGTGTTTCCTTTAGGGTCCGGTTTATTCTGGGCAAGCTTTTGGGTAACTTGAGCTATGAAAGCTGGGCCATTGTCAGACCCCATAGATGAGGGCAAGCCAAATCGAGGGATTACAGCATATAGGAGCCTTTTGACTACCACTAAGGCTGACTCGGACTTGGTAGGATATGCCTCTACCCAGCCAGTGAAGGTATCAACTAACACCAGCAAGTATCGATGTCCCTGGAGGCCATGTTTTTTATTTCAGTAAAGTCAACTTCCCAATGTTCACCTGGATTTGTCCCCTTATCTCTGATAGTTTCCAAGTCTTGCCTCTTTGGGTTAACCTGCTGACATTGTGGGCATCTAGAGCTGATGGAAGCGGTCAACTTGGTCAGGTGGGGAACGAAAAATCTACTTTTAAATAGCTCAGCAAGCTTTGTTCCCCCTAGATGAGTAGACTGGTGAGTCTGGTGGATCAGTTCTCATCCTAATGTTTCAGGCAGTAACACTCATTTGTCGGGTAACTGGAACCATCCTCCTGGGAGGTTAGGCTTTGCTTTAAACTGGGCGGCCAAATGATGGTCCTTTTGGGTATAGACTGGTTCCGGTAAGGTCTGAGGGGTCAGCAATAAAGCCGCTGCATCCCCAGTGGTCCCCTCTGATGTAGTGGCTGTTTCTCGAGCTGTGCAGTCAGCCAAATTGTTTCCTCATATGATCGGATCATCCCCTTTTTGGTGGGCCTTGCAATGGATGATAGCCACTTCTTGTGGTAGCCATACGGCTGCTAAGAGGTCCAGGATCTGGGGAGCATTTTTGATCTTTGATCCTGCTGAGGTTAGGAGACCTCTTTCCTGATATATGGCCCCGTGGACATGGACAGTGGCAAAGGCATACCTGCTATCCGTATAGTTGTTTGCCTTTTTCCCGGTTGCTATCTTTAGGGCTTCAGTTAAGGCAATGAGTTCTGCCCGCTAGGCTGAGGTCCCAGGATCTAACCTTTTGGCCCAAAGTACCTTAGTCTCAGTGGTCACCGCTGCCCCCGCCACTCGTTTACCTTCCTAGATGAAACTACTTCCGTCAGTAAAGTAGTTCAGAGTGTTGCTCAAAGGAAGGTTAGACAGATCACCTCGAAGGTTTTGTTGTTCCTCAACGAGCTCAGTGCATTAATGGAGGGGAACTGTAGAGTCATCGTTGGGCATAAGAGTGTCAGGGTTTAAGGCTGAGGATGTTTTGAACACTACTGAGTCTGGATCTAGGAGCAGGGCTTGGTAATGTAGGATCCTGGCATTGGATAGCCACTTTTCAGGCGGGGCCTTGATCAGAGTCGAGGCAGTGAGAGGTTACTATGGTGAGCCTTTGTCCAAACGTGGGCTTTTTGGCTTCCTTTAAGAGTAAGGTCACTGCTGCTAGAATTCTGAGACAAGGTGGCCATCCTCCGGCTACAGGGTCGAGCTTCTTTGAGAGGTAAGCTATAGGTCATTGCCAGGGTCCTAGTTCTTGTGTTAAGACTCCTTTGGTAACACCTCGTTGTTCACTAACATATAAGGTGAAGGGTTTGGTCACGTTTGGGAGTCCCAAGGCTGGAGCCTGGGTTAAGGCTCGCTTAAGTTGGCAGAAGTCCTCATCACAATCATTAGTCCATTCCAGGGGTCTTTGGGTATCTCCCTTCAGGGAATCATACAGGGGTTTAGCCATCTCTGTGAAGTCTAAGATCCAGAGTCTACAGTATCCCACTGCTCCCAAGAACTCATGTACCTGTTTTTTTAGTCCTTGGGGTGGGCATTTGCAATATGGCCTGGACTCTCTGTTCAGATAGGGCCCTTTTGCCTTCATGTAACTTATAGCCCAGATAGGTTACAGTACTCTGGCATAATTGTGCCTTTTTAGCTGAGACTCTGTACCCCAGTTGACCCAAAGTCAGCAGCTGCTCAGTGGCCTTTAAGCACAGTTCATAAGTAGGGGAGGTTATCAGCAAATCATCCACATACTGTAAGAGTGTGACCTCTGGGTGGCACTCCCTGAATCCCAGGTAGGTCCCTAGCTAGTGCTTCATCAAAGAGGGTGGGGGCATTCTTGAACCCTTGTGGCAATTGAGTCCATGTTAACTGTTCAGTGACCCCCAAATCAGGATCTGTCCATTCAAAAGCAAAGATAGGTTGACTTACCGGAGCAATTGGCAAGGTAAAGAAGGCGTCTTTGAGATCCAGCACTGAATACCAGGTGCAGTCTGGACTAAGTAGGCTCAGCAAGGTGTAAGGGTTAGGAACAGTAGGATGTAAGGTCACCACTCACCTGTTGACTTCCTGTAGATCTTGTACTGGGCGATAGTCTGGTGTGCCTGGTTTTTGTACTGGAAGCAATGGTGTATTCCAGGGAGAAGCACAAGGAACCAAGATACCATTTTTTTTTTTTAAGTTTCTGAATGTGAGTCTTAATTCCTTTTCGGGTGGGGAGGCTGATGGGGTATTGTCAAAGCCTGATGGGTAGCCTGTGGCAATAGTTCTATAACCAAAGGTACCTGGTTTACAGCCAGCCCAGGAGGATTATTTTCAGCCCAGACCTTCAGAACAGCTTTTTGCCATTGAGCTAGCAACTCATTATTGATTGAGACTAGGTCTTTGTCTTCTATTAAGCGATGTCCTTTGCCCTCTGGGTAGAGGGCCATTACCCAAACAGCCTTTCCTATGTGTGGTTCTGTGCCCAATTTTTGGGGCATTCAGGGACCCACAGAAATTCATGGTGAGTCACTTTATGACCTGGGCAGGCCAAACTAGCAACCATTTCCTCTGCCAATTTCCTTACCTCAGTTACTCTTGACAAATTAGTAGGCTTCTTAGCAGCCACTCGAATTGCATCTAGAAGCCTTTGGCGATATTGTTTTAAAGCCTCCTTACCTTTGTCCGAGTTTGGGTCCCAATTAGGGTGCAAAGAAGGGAAGGCATAGATCTACCGAGGGGGTTCCGTCCGGGTCTCGAACACTCTTTTGACCCAGAGTGAGGACATGTAGTTGTTCCTCTGCAGTGAAAAGAACTCGGAGTATTTGTTGGCAGTCGTCCCATGTGGGACGGTGTGTGGAAAAAACAGACTCTAGGAAATTTATCAGACTATCGGGGTCCTTAGAGAAAGGAGGGTTTTGGCTTTTCCAATTGTAGAGATCAGAGGTGGAAAAAGGGGTGTAAACAAACATAGAGCCCCCACCTTGCACTGGTACCTCTTGCAGGGGGCAGAGGGAAACAGCTTCAGAAGGGGCTCTCAGTTGGGGGGCAGCCGCGTGTGCGGATCGGACTGGGTGGAGGGGAGGAGGAAGTGGAAGGTCACTGCTGGCCATTCCTGCATGACAAAAATCATTAATCTCCCTTTATATGCATTTTCCCCATAGCCAGCGGCATGTTTTTTGAACTCCTTGAAATGGTCAGGAACCAGGGCCAAGGGGATAGGCGGCTCCTTGGTGCCAGTCTGTCCCATGATTTTCCTAAAGGCAAAGGTTAAGGAACAGAGACTTAACGATAACTGACAAATAACATCAGACAACAGACACAACAGACACAAACGACAGACTGCAGTCAAAAGAAAAACTCACTCAACTGCAAGTTTTTGGTTACAAGATTTAGTTCAACCAGAGGGCTCAAAAACAAATGGAGTGGGTCAGGGCAGCGAGGCAGAACACAAATACAAAGCAAAGTGGGCCGTCAGCCCAAACCGATTGTTCTGGCCTTACACACCCAATCCAACTCCCAAATCGAGGGCGTCCCCTCTCCAAATAGAACCTAGGTATGGCACACCATCAAAACCCTCTGGAAGAAACAAAATTTACTCACTATTGAAGGGGTCCAGATGACCAAGAATCCAATTTGGGTCCGTGGGGGCTAAGCCTCCATCCCGGATGAGCCCCCAAATGTAATAGTGCAATGATGATTTAGAAATGAAAGCCAATCAATCAAGAGTGAAGGAGTTTTATTGCCAAGCCTGGAGACACAGTCTCTGTTGATGGATCTCAAGACTGCGCACCTAACAACTAAGGGTGGTTACCTTTATAGTGGGTATGGGGAGGACGAGATTAGCAATGATTGGTGAATTCAGGGTGGTAAGAACACAGGGAGAAAGTTGGTTGGTTATTGAGGGTGGCAAGCGAAGCGTCAGTTCGGGGAAAAGGAAACTTATGAAACAGAAACTTAAGTAGGAAACAGAAACTTAATTTTAGAATGGCGCATACAGAGCAAGATGGCAGCGCATTTGGTTAGTCAATGGTCTGAGCATTACATAAGTAAAGTTTTATGACCTCTGGTTCCCATAATATCCTGTTTTGCCTGAGCAAGGTCACCAAGAAATGTTAGGTTGCAGCACTGTCACAGGTTAACAAATTGCCTTTGTTTTCCTTCTGTAAACTTGTCCACCACAGAGCTTCAGGTCATTAGGGGGAGCAACCCCCTCAGCAACTGGTATAGAATGGGAGCCTTTCTTTTGTTCAGAGTTCAGCACTTTTAGACTCAGGTCCCCTGAGTTGAGGTTCACCTGGAACCAAATAAATCCTCCTGTTTCTCCCTCAGTCTCTCTGTACTCTTGAATTCTTCAACAGAAGGAGGTTTACCTAGCTGGGGTTGTTGTTGCACACCTGTAATCTCAGCACTCAGGAAGCTAAGGCAGGAGGATCCCCAGGAGTTTGAGGTCAACATGGGCTGCATAGTGAGTTCAAAGCCAGACTGCACCACAAAACATGACCCTGTCTCAAAAAAACAAAGAAAAAAGAGAGGAGAAAGAAAGGGAGACAGACAGACAGACTGATGCTCCAAGAAGCACTGTTCTTGAGGGTGAGGTGGGTGGAGAATACCCTACCTCCCTTCCCCAGGCCACCAGAGCCTGGTCTCTCTCACCCCTGCTGTGGGAACTGGAGAAAAGACAACCTCATGCCTCTCCCTGCAGCTGTGACCTTCTGGAAGCCCCTGCACCTCTGGCAACAGGTCACTCTGCTTGTACTCACCCCACAACAGGGAGCTAGTTAGTCTCCCCCAAGCCTGGTCACTGGCTCCTGGCTTCAGACAGGAGTCCTGTTGAGCTCAACCCAGCCCCCTGGACATTGTCCCATTAGCTGGCACAGCCCCCTCACTGTCCAAGCTGTGGGGTGAATGGTGTGCTGCTGGCCTCTCCACTCCTGGCTCAGAATTAAGTCTTCCCATTTGGCCTCACCCCAGAGGAGGGTTTGGTCCCTTCCCTGCAGTTTCCCTCTCTGTCTCCTCCCAGGTGTCCCCCAGCCTGGCGGATCCAGATATAAGCCTTCTATAACTGCCTCCTAGTGGCCACCTCCCTGTGGCACAGCCAGATAGGACCTCTGTGACTCATTTGCTGAGCCCACACCAGGTACAGATGGCACAGATAGGCTGCAAGGACCATGCTCAGCCACACCCGACTTGGGGCTACCACTGCTGCCGGAGTCCAGCTGCAGCAGGGCTAGGGTTTCCCAAAGGTGGACAGGGAGTTGGCGAGTGAGTGACAGAAGACACTACACACCAGTTTGTGAGTGAATCTGAATCCCCTTTTATTTTTTAGAAGCTGGAATATATATTTGCTAACCTTGGCAGCAACCCCCAGCCCCAAGCAGGAAGCACCCCAGGCTTAGGGCCAGGCAGGGACAATCCTAAACAATAGGTTTTAATTGACCTCAACTCCAAGCAGGAAGCGCCCCAGGCTCAGGGCAATAGGTATCAATTAACATCTCAATCTTGTTACTTAGTTAGCTTGGGAAATGTAAGCAGGAGGAAGAGATGTGTGAGACTATCATGCCGCTCCCTACATTGTTTCCTTTATCACTTATGGGAGTGGCAGTCCCTGTGAGGACAGCACCTGTCTTAGGTCAAGGACTCTTCATATGAACCCAACCAGGCCTTACCCGTCATGGGCCTGCAGGACAGCAATTGGTCCTGTGCCTGTCTTAGGCG
>PVLA01006760.1:29664-102164 GCA_004027455.1 Hydrochoerus hydrochaeris
AGTTGCCCGTCTCTGGCTGCCTGTCCAGTGTCTCAGGGCAGTTGTCTCACAGGAATTTTGTAAATCCTCCTCCATGAGCTCTTTCACCCAAAGCTCCCGCATAAACTCTCTCACATTATTCACAGAAGGCAAAACCCCACAACCAGTCCTCACAAAGGGGTTATCTAGAGGGCCTCCAGCAACCCCCCTGGAGTCTCCATCCTCGACTCCATATTGAGCATTACATAAAAACATACACATGTGAACTACATAAATTACAATTATCAGTACAAAACATTCCAAGATCCTTGCGCCCAATTCCCACATGCGGTGTCCTTTTCCTGGAGAAGCGCTCTCCTCCACCCATGGACCTTGTCACAAGACGTGGATGGATGCCGCACACTGCAAACCCACCAATTAGAGCTCCCTGTGGGGACCTGAGGGTTGACGCCCTAGACATAATAAAGGCCATGAGCAACCTGATGTCTCGAAGCTGCCCTTGAGCTTTTTGGGGAAGAGAGCACCCACAGCTGGAGATGGTAGGGCTCACAGACCTGTGAGTATGTGGTACTCCCCTGAGCTGCCTCCGGAGTCCCACCCGACCTGTGACCCAGAATCCAGCTTATCTTTCCATCAGGGCTCCCTTGAGAGCACCCGCAGCTAGAGCTGGCAAGGCTCAGGACAATTTTTTTGGAAGTAGCATCTCATTATGTATTGCAGGCTGGCCTTGAACTCACTAGGTAGCTCTGGCTGGCCTTGGACTCACAGCAGTCTCCTGCCTCAGCCTACCAAGTGTTGAGATTTCAGGCATGTACCACATGCCTGACTCAGGACCAGTTCTGAGCACAATAAGGATGCCCACAGAGTTGCACAAAGCGAGGCTAGCCACCATATCAGGGATGTCACCACAGTGCCCTCAGGCACTAAGGCATGGGCATGGAGCCATGGAAGACACCCTCTTTTAGGGTTTAGACCTAAACTCTTTGGGGGAAAGTCTCTTGTGTTCCAAGATGAGGCTTTGGAAGGCGATAGGATCATGACTCTGCTAACCCCGTGGATCAATCCACTAATGAGTTTATAGCTGAATGGACTACAAGTGGGGGAGCCCAGCTGGAAGAAGCTGTGGGTGATACTTTGAAGCTTGTCTTTATTCCCATCCCGCTTTCTGGCTCTCTTTCCCCTGCTCTGCTTCTTGGCTGTCATGAGGTGAGCCATATTCCTTCACCACACTCTCCCACCATGAGGCTTCCACTTCAGAGCCAGCTCACCATGGACTACACCCTCTGAAACTGTAAGCTCAGATGAACCTTTCTTCCTTTAGATTGTGTATTTAAATCAGGTATTCCTTTAAATCAACTATTTTGTCCCAGCAATGGAAAACTGACCAATATTGCATATGGCTTGGGATCTGCAGAGTTTCTTTTTCTGGGTGCTCCTAGGTGTTCTGCCTCCACCACCAGATGTGGTCACATTCAATGTGTACCCTGTCACTAGACCAGCTCTCATGGAGCTCCATGTTCCTTGGCCACAGCCTCCTCCCCAGGCCTCAGGACCCCTAGAGAAGGAAGACACCAGGTAAGTGGCTGTGTCCTGGGGGCCCGAGAGCCTACACTGGCCTCGGTGTGTCAGGAGGGTGTGGTAACAACCATGGCCCCTCACATGTGGCAGGGACATGGCCTCCTTCAGGATATATACATGAAATCAGGGAGCCAAACCCTTTCATTGCAGGACAAAGAGTGAACCCTACCTACAAAGAAACAAGACTCCATCCCACCTCAGAACTCTGATCTTAGGGTGTGGAAATCATGACATGCAGCAATTGGCTGAGTTTCAGAAGCCATGTGTTTGCAGATTGGCTGGCTTTCAGCCTTGGCATTTAGGAATTGGCTGGCTTTCAGTTTTGGAGTTCAGGGATTGGCTGCCTTTCACCGTTAATGTTTAGCGATTGGCTGGCTTTCAGTCTTGGAATTCAGGGATTGGCTGCCTTTCAGAAGAGGAATCGAGGGAGTGAGGCGAAGCCCTGGAATGCCGCGGTTGAATACTGTTCTCAGTGATTGATGGGGCCAGCTTTTAAGTTGGTCTCCATGACTTGTTCGTGGCTTGGGACTGGTTCTCAAAATAGTCTTTTCCTTTTCTGAATTTAACAAATAGGAACATTATATTTTCTCTGCCTCCCCCTGTCCCATGGTTGACTTCTGCCCTTTGCAGCCAGGCAGGCACAGATTGTCTGAGCCCATGCTCAGAGCCCTCCATCCTGGCCATTTGTCCCTTCTACGACAATTTGGGAGGTAGGAGGTAAATGGGGCCCTTCTCTCCCCAAGGTGCCAGACACTGTCTGGGGGGGACTGAGTCCAGCACTGGGCACCACCCAGACTGGCCCAGCAGACTCCACACCTCATGGAGGCTGTGGTCTGGTCCCTACTGGTGGCTTCTCGGATGGCCCCGCATCTGCTGATAAGGATGCAGTAAGGGAGGAGAGACCGGGGTGCCCTGTGCCCGGCTGGGGTGGTGGCATGCACAGCACAGCATGCAGCTGCCTGATGCCCATGACGGTCAACCGCTGGCCCAGAATCAGCCTTTGCTCTTGGGCTCGGGTCCCAGAGCCAAGGAGGTGTCACCATTAAAGACAGCTTTTGTTGGCCTCCTAGGATGGAGGTCCACTGCAGGGGTCCAGCCGGGTACCTCTGGCTTGTGTCCCCTGTCCCAATATCATTGCTGGCCTCTGCTTTGTATCAAGAGGATTGGAACTGATGGGTAATGAAGATGAGACTGCCTTTCTCGCCGTCACACGCCCTGCTGAATGCATGACGGATGGGGGTGGCTCTGAGAGCATTGCGTGTGGATTTGGCAAAACAGGCATAAACCAGACCCTCCCTACTGTGGTCCTGTGAAATCCAGCCGGCACCCACCCCCATCCCACCCAGCATGAGGGTGTGGACTGCGGGCTGCCACCAGCGCCTGGTTTCTGCTCCCTGGTGGACTCTTTGGATGTTAGGGTACTGAATTAGTCAGCTGAGCTGTTGTAGAAAATGGCAGAGTACCTTTGGGGAAAACAAGATACATTAATTTGGTTCCTAGGTCAGAAAAACAAATTTATATTTGGCTTTCGTCTGGGTTGGCTTTGGCCTTTGGCCACTGGGAGGGGGAGGGTTGTCTTGGCCTTAAAACAAGAAAAAGGAGGCTGAAGCCCAGCTCTGGCCAGAGTCCTGTAGAGAACCGGGCCAGGCTTTCTGCCACCTGGACTGTTAATTTGGATACACGCTTACCTGAGAAGCTGCTGTGTGCTGAGTGCGGAGCAGGCCCCGAAGGTTTGATGTCTCATGGGGAGGTCGCCAGGAGAGGAAAACTGAGCATCTGAATGGTCAGCGCGTTCAGGAGAAGGTAGATGAGGGCTGTGTGAGCACAGGGAAGGATCTGACCCAGTTTAGATTGAAAATGATACCAGAAAGATGGCAGATATCCAGGCATGGTGGCTCACTCCTGTAATCCCAGCACTCGGGAGGCCGAGGCAGGAGGACCTTTGTGAGTTTGAGACCAGCCTGGGCTACAAAGTGAGCTCAAGGCCAGCCTGAACTGCATAGCGAGACCCTGTCTCAAAAAGAAAAAAAAAATTTTCTAAAAGAAAGAAACAAAGGAAGATGGCAGAGGCAGACCTGCTACCTAGTGTAGTTGTCTGGGTACTAAAGGAAAATGCAGATCTCCTTATTCAAACGTCAAGATGGTCTAGGCCCCATGGTGCAAGCCTGTGATCTTAGCACTGTAGGAGGCTGAGGCAGGAAGATCTCAAGTTCAAATCCAGCTGGGCAATTTAGGGAGACTGTTTCAAAATAAAAAAATAAGAGGCTAGGGATGTAGCTCAGCATGAAGGACCTGGGTTCAACCCCTAGCACTATTACTGCTCCTGCTGCTGCTACTACTACTGTGACAGTTGAGTGGGCTAAAAATAGTCCGAATTCTTGTATACAACAAAGAAAGAATTCCCGAGTATACACCTCATAGTACATCCTAAGTGACTACATTTTTTTTTTTTTTTGGTACTGAGGATCGAATTCATGACCTTGCGCTTGCCAGGCAGACGCTTAAGCCACTGAGCTAAATCCCCTCCCATGATTACATTTTTTTTTTTGCAGTTTTATTTTACTGATACATTTTAGATATACATAATGATCAGGTTTATCATAGGGAATTCATACCTGTACGTGATAAATCTTACTGCTTTTTTTCCCATTCCCCTCCCCTTCCTTCAACCCTGCTCTACCTCCTTATTTATAAAAGCTTTGTTTCCATTGTTTTCTTGTACTTGATCTCTTTTTTGCCCTTTCCTCCTTTCCCCCTCCCCCCTCCCTTGATCCCTTTCTCATTTGAACATTTCTTCCTATTTTGCAATATCTATTATACATTTTGGCCCTTATTTACACTTTGACTTATTGTTTTGGTACCAGGGATTGAACTCATGACCTCACACTTGCCAGGCAGATGCTTATGCCACTGAGCTAAATCCCCGGGTTTATTTACCCTTTAAAAAAATAATTAAATCTATCGGTGCATTTTAGGTATACATGGTGAGCACAGTCTTCATAGGGAATTGGCACCTGTACGTGATGTATCTTGATTTGTTTTTTCCCCCCATTCCCTCCCTCCTCTCAAGCCCTCTTCCTTCCTTATCCTGCCCCCAATTCCTCTTCCCATTTGAACATTTTCTGGTATTGGGTGGGTTTTTTATGTTTTTTTTTTTCTTTTGACACAGGGTCTCACTATGTAGCTCAGGCTGCCCTTGAACTTACTATGCATCCCAGGCTGTTTTGGAATTCGATGCAACCCTCCTCCCTCAGCCTCCCGAGTGCTGGGATTATAGGCATGAGCCATTTGAACATTTTTTTCCTATTTCTCAACATCTTTCATACATTTTGGCCCTTATTTACACTCTTCATTTCTCATACATGAGGAACTATGCGATTTATTTATTTATGTATTTGTTCCCTCAAAGTAGCTCTACTTTAACAAAAACAACTCTGGAAAATAAAACTGATCAAAGTAGAACAAGGCACAGTGCCTGCCTGGCAAGTACAAGATCCTGAGTTCAAGTCCTGATACCAAAAAAAAGAAAAAGAAAACAAAGTAAAAGGAACAAATATTCAATAATAAAGCCATCAGCAAAAGTCTAAATTGTGGTATTAGGATTTGCTTACACAGGAACCACCCAATAAGCATCCTGAATTAGTCCTGTAATTCTGATGACATGACTCATAGTAACGTACAAGTAACTTACTGCTAAACAAAACTGCTAGACAGAGCTTCTTTAGAAGGCTGTCCACCTAAATCTGTTGAAACTTTGAGTCATTATGCAATACCTGATAAAAATCATTATGGTGCTAGAAAAATAATAACAATGAGGACTTTCCATTATTTGCTCACTTTTCCCAAAAGTGATTATAGGAGAATTCTTTTTTTTTTTTTTTTTTTTTTTGAGACAAGGTCTTGCTATACAGTTCAAGCTGGCCTTGAGCTCACTGTGTAGCCCAGGCTGGTCTCGAACTTGCAAGGATCCTCTGGCCTCAGCCTCCCAAAAGCTAGGATTATAATTGTGTGCCACCACACCTGGTTTATAGGGGAATTCTTTTTTATTTACTTATTTATTTTGGTGCCAGGGATTGAACTCATGACCTTGAGTCATTTGCCAAGCAGGCGTTTACACTACTGAGCTAAACCCCTGGTTATAGGGGAATTCTTTTTTTTTTTGGTACTGGGGATTGAACTCGTGACCTTGTGCTTGCCAGGCAGGCACTTACGCCACTGAGCTAAATCCCCAGCCCTATATAGGGGATTTCCAACACCAGAGTTCTAGCACTGGAATACATAAAATTACCCGGAATATAAAAATACATTCTGAAATATTAATACAACTACCTTTGTCCTCAAGGATAAATCTGCTCAGTGTTTTGTAAACATTTCCAATTAAGCTTGTGTAGTTGGTAATTCTCGGAAGGACTTGGATGCTGGCTGGACATTCCAAGAGCGCTAGCTGAATATAGGTGAGCACTGTTCATGGCACATCTACAGTTTCAGTCTATGACATCAGTGTCAAACAACTGCTTTTACATTTGAGGAACAGAAACGTAATCTGGGTAAGCTGATATACAAATTTAGACTGAACCAAACTATATGAAAGTTCTCTTGCATTTTTTTTTTTGTCTTTTTGAGACAGGGTCTCACTATGCAGTTTAGGCTGGCCTTGGGGTCACTTTGTAGCCCAGGATGGTCTCAAACTTGCCAGAGCCTCCTGAGTGCCGGGATTGTAGGAGTGCACCACCATGCCTGGCTTCTTGCAGTTTCTAAATGCAAGTTATTCCAGGAAGACAATAATCAATCATTTGTGGTAATTCATTCCATTTATAAATCTTAAACCAGTGTGGTGGCACCTGCTTATAATCCCAGTTATTTGGGAAGCTTGAGGCAGGAGGATCACATATGTGAGGCCAACTTGGGCAACTTAATAAGATTCTCTCACAATTTTTAAAAATCTTCAAAGGCCTGGTGATGTGGCTCAGTGGCAGATGGCGGAGTGCTGGCTTCACATACACCCAGGCCCTCAGTTTAATCTCGTTTCGTGACCATTCTCGCAAGTCACATGCAGTGCTGTCTGTCCCACTGCTTCCTCAGCATTGGCAGCACTGACACTTTGCAGGAGGCCACGGGGTAACTCTGTCCACCCATACACACCAGCAGTGTATTGCTGTAAGGCTTTCATTATTACAGACAGACATCAGCATCGTATTCCAATAATTAACTTACACATTTCTTCTGTTCGTTTCTAGCTGCCAAACGAAGGGTGTAACAGCCTGAAATATCTTGATAGGTTTGCTTCTTTCTTTAACAGCAATACCAAGCATTCCAGCAATCCGCAGTTTACTGCCATGTGAAGCAAGCTTCCCTTCTCATGTCCAAATGTATAATTGACATCAGATTTTGAATTTGACAGTAGTTCAGAAACAGACCTGCACTGATCAGCCATAACCATTGGCCTTAATGTATAAACAGCAGTTTCATTATCCTCGGGCAAAGGTGGAGAAGGCATGTGAGGTGGTTCAGCTGCTCCATTGCTCTCTCCATCCTCAGCGCCCCTCTGAGATCCACCCCCAGCACCATGGCCTCAGTGCCCCGGTGCCCCAGGTTTGGCGGCACTTGGGAGGCTGAGGCAGGAGGATTGTGTGAGTTTGAGGCCAGCCTGGGCTATATAGTGAGTTCAAGCCCATCCTGGACTCCATAGCGAGACCTTGTCTTAAAAAACATACAAGGAGCTGGGGATTTAGCTCAGCGCCTTGCAAGCACTCGGTCGTGAGTTCAAGCCCCTGGTACCGATTTTTTTAAAAATGAAAAAGAAGACAAACAAAGAAACTAACACCCCACCACCACCAAACCAAACACCAGCACAGACAGGGTATGGCCTCAAGTGCATCCATTTAGTAGCTACATTTATTGAAGATCACAGGACGGCAGTGAAGAGAAAAAAGGGGAGAAGGTAAAAAGGGACTCAAGTGCCAAGGAGGAAAAAGAAAAGGATTCAAGTGTGGAAGAGAAAAAAGGGCCTGGCTACCCCGGTGTTTACGGGTCAGACGCCAGCGATCCAAGGCGCCTCCCACTGTAGCTTTCTGATGTCAGCAATCTGCGCACCTCCTAAATTCATGCCTGGGTACTCGTCAGGGTGGTGTTTGGGTTACGGACGAAGGAGGAGAAGGGAAGGCTCACACAGCTTCCCCGCTGCAGGATTATGAAAGCACAGATGACCCTTAAGGCGCTGTGATGCTTACAGTGAAACGAAGAGAAGGGAGTGATTTTGGCGCCTTTGTTTCTAACTGTACTACCGCGGCTAGTACTAGTGATTCTTGAGGGCACTAACCAACACTGAACCGAGTGTGGGGCCCTTCTGCTAAGCTCGTACCCAGGAAGCCGCCTGAGCAGCAGCGCAGTGGAGCTGGACGGTGCGGAGGGGACAGGGCCCAGCGCGGCGGGCAGTGCGATGCGCATGCGCACGCAGCCTGGCGGGGCGGAGGAGCTTTAGGAGCCGGCGTCCCTGAATCCGGGTGCGGGTACCTGCCTGTGTGGGGGCTCGGGTCCCCCGTAGGAAACCCGATCGTTTTAATCAGACTTTGGGGCCTCCCCACTCACTGGGGGTTGGCCTGTCTTTCTCTCAATGAAAATGTAGAGGTTGCCTATTGTAATCTGCTTGGCAAATAAACAGGTAATGGCCAAGTGAGAAGCCCATGTTGGGTTTATTTTTTATTTTTCTTCTGTCTTGGGTATTGAATCCAGGGCTTTGCACTGAGCTACTTCCCAGCCTTTTTTCATTTTTTAATCTGAGGGACTTGCTACATCACCTGATTTTAGAAGAGAATAGTGGCTTCTTTGCTTCACGACCCCCCCCCCCACGTCATAGTCCCTGGAGTGACACAAGTGACAAGTGACACCCAGCCAGCCTGATGACAGCCAAGGACGGAAAAGATCCCAGGATTGTGGAGTGACACAGCTCAGGCTGATGGCTGCTGAGTGCAGCCTTTGAAGCCCAGCAGGGAGCTAAGAGGAGAGAGAGATACCAAAGCGTTCAGGGGCAGCTGATAGCCAGCTAGGAAGCCCACACAGCCCACACAGGACAAAGCAAAGATAAAGGAGCCAGGGCCTCTCTCAAAGCCAATCAGGGGTGAAAAGAGGCTCCTTGGTGTGGACAGGGGTATGGAGATGGGTGCCTGATAGTTGGATCCTTAACAGAGCTGAAGAGAAAACCAGCCCTGCCAGTTTGTTTGCTGTACGGGCAGCTCTCCAGACCAAATGCTGGATGCATCTAGTCCTGAGACCTGGCCTTGCCCCACAGCCTTAAAGCCAGGCTCTCCAGACCCCCTGTTTACCCTCAGAGTGTGGTAGTTTTGTTTTATTTTGTTGTATTGGCAAATTTTGTGGGGGGAGGGTCAGGTATGGTAGCCTATGTCTATACTCCCAGCACTCAGGAGGCTGAGGCAGGAGGATTGCCAGGAGTTTAAGGCCACTCTGAACTTCATAGTGAGACAGAGCCGGCCTGGTCTATCACTGATGCTACTGATATAGGGGAATGAAACCCCTGATCTACTATGTCTGTGAGTTTGTGTTCTCTAAAACCAAAGAATGAATTTTAGAAACAACGGAGGTGAATGGTAGAATATATTTATTTAGAGAAAGAAAGTTTCTGTCTGAAAGAGAGACAGAAGGGGTCCCAAGTGGGTTGCCCAAGACTCTGTCTCTTTCATAGAGTAAAATCATGGGTTCAAGGTGGGGGAAGACTGGAAGCTCGCAAAGCAGATGGGCATAAGGTGGGACATAACTATAGTTAGCCAATAAGATTAATAGTTCAGGTAAAATTGATTACATTAGGGACAAATGGGGAAGGGAGTCATTTAGGAAGCCAGCATTCTTGGAGCTATGTATGACCTTTCCCATAGAGGGATGGTAGGGAACTATTTAGAATATCAGTCTGTAGGTTGTAGATTCATTTGTTTGATCCTTTGTCTTGAGGCCTGGCCCACAGCAGGAGGTGTCTGTCTCCTCCACAGTTGCAAGGTATCTCAGCTTGTGTACTGGCTCCTTTGAGGACCTAGCCCTGTCTCACTGCCTATATTTCTAACTAACTCAGCTGCCTGCAACATCATGACCATCAGGTGTTCAGCCAATGCCACCCCAAACAGTGTCAAGGGTCCCTGATCCTCCTCTGCCATCCCATGTCTACCTGGGACCAAAGCTGAATCTCGTTCCGAGTCTATTTCCTTCTGGATGGCGCTCTGGGTCCTCTTCCCAGGTGCCCCATCCCCTTTTGCAGGCTGAGTGGGCCTCACTCCACCTTGTGCCCCTCAAAGGCCAAAGGCCCAGAGGTGGCAGTGGTGGCTGTGTGGGCAAATGGATGTGAGGACTACAGAGCCAGAGCCAGAGCCGGGAAACACAGGAACCCAAAGCCACTCCAGGTGCAGGATGGGTGTCTCAAATGTTACTGCTGGGGAGCAAAACGCCCCCAAACTTCCTGAAACAACAATGTACTAGCCTGTCTCTCAGCTATCTTTTGGGATCTCTCCTGTGGTGGCCTGCAGAAATGCAGGGTGACAGTCAATCCTGAGTCAGCCTTGGGGTCTGGCCCTGGGCAGAGCAACAATGCCTCTGCTGCCTTCTGCAAGTGGCCTGGGCTCTCTCCTGGCATGGCCACTGGAGCCCAACAGCAATCGTCTCAGAGAGAAGCAGCCAGAAGCCAAGTTACCTTTGTGATCAAAGGTCCCATTATGCCATTTTTACAGCAGTCATCAGCCTGATCAAATCAGGAAAGTAAAATTTTAGGATACAGGCTCTCCCAGGAAAAGTGTCAGACTTCCTTATAGGAAGAGGACAGGGACTGGGTGACATTGTAGGCCATCTTGGAAATCATCTTGCCACAGAGGAATGGGCAGGGGAGACAGGTAAGAGCCCTCCTGTGCCGGCAGCCCACTGGGTGGGCGTGAGTGTTTACACTGGGCTGTCTGAGCCAGGAAGCACCCAGGTGACCCACAGCTGGCTTCTGAGCCCTGACCTTGCAAACAGGCAGCTGGCAGTGAAGGCCTGGGCCAGTAGCCTGCAGGGAGGGACCTAGAATTAGCCCAAGACGTTTCCAACACAAGACTCACCAAGAAGACTTCACCTTTTCCTCCAGGAGCAGGCTCCTGCCTCAGCCTCCCAGGACAGTGACCTGTCTGCAGGGGTGATGTGGGAGGGGACATGAGGTATTTCCAAAGCCAGACATGGGGATGACAGTAGTAACCTTTAGAATAAATCTTGGCTCTAATACAAATTCTCTGTGGCCTCAGGTGACCTCTATAGACCACAGCCTTGTCACTGTGCCTAGCAAGTTCCTGATGCACAGTAGGTGTTCTGAAGCTTATAGCTGCTGATGTTACTGGGATCAACTGAACTTTCTTTCAACATAGGGCACAAGATGCATGCTGGGAGAAAGATCCTTGATTTCAACACTTAGCAAAACCTGGAAAGATGACTAAAGTCCTTGGAGAACCACTTTGAAAACAGCCATCACGGGAAAAGTTTGGGACCATCAATCCCAGCAGTTGGGTGCCACCCAGCCTCCTTAGGTCACTGGACTAGGCTCCAGAGGTTCTGCGAGCTTGAGTGGACTGTGCCCAATGACCTTCATTCAACCAGGGGAGCCAGGCCCACCCAAGGGGGAGCCAAGCCAGCGCCACGCTGCGAGGTGAGTTGTAGCTCGCCAGGGCAGGCCCGGAAAAGTTTGGGACCATTGATCCCAGTGGCTGGATACCTGCCCAGCCCCCTTAGGTCACTGGACTTGGCTCCAGAGGTTCCGCAGGCTTGAGTGGACTGTGCCCAATGATCTTCATTCAACCAGGGGAGCCAGGCCCACCACACAAGGGGAGCCAAAGCCAAGTGAGTCCCAGTAGCAGAGGGCTCAGGAGGTGATTTCCAACACATCCAGGGAAAGCTTTGGAACATCTCTGGAAACATGGAAATAGAAGAAAATGACAAAACAAAAGACCAAAATGCAATCTCAAACCTCCACCCCATCCCAAGAAAACCTAGGAGCCATGTACATAGAAGAAAATATGACACATACACCTGAAATGCATGAAATGATATCAACTGAAATAAAGAAGCAAGCACGGGAAGCTATGAGGGAACTCAAATCAGAATTGTTCTCCCAGGTAAAAGAAGAAATGATAAAAGTAGTGAAAGAAATTGCGGTGCCCTTTTCCGTCCATGCCATGTCCTAGTCCATCCATGCCTTGCGACAAGGTCCATGGGTGGAGGAGAGCGCTTCAAGGAATCACTTCTCCAGGAAAAGGACACCACATGTGGGAATGGGGCGCGGGGATCTTGGGATGTTTTGTACTGATAATTGTAATTTGTTTAATTCCTATATATATATTTCCATGTAATACTCAATATGAAATCAAAAATAGAAACTCCAGAGGAGTTACTAGAAACCCTCTAGATAACCCCTTTGTGAAAGCTAATCGTGAAATTTTACCTTCTGTGAGTATTATGAGAGAGTTTATACAAAAGCTTCAAATGAAAGAGCTCATGGAGAAAGATTTACAAAATTCCCATGAGACAACTACCCTTGATCCAGGGAAGTTTCTCTATCAGAAATTACAAACTAAAGCCCCCAAGAAAAGAAAACCAGTACCAACTATTATGAAAGATATAGGGCCTGATTATATAATAAACAGACGTATTTGGTATCTCCCTCGACCCAAGAAACCTTTACCTCAAGTGCCTGACCCCCCTCTGCCTTGCACAGGGATCTATGATGAGTATGGGCAAAGAATAGTTAATGTCAAAGGAAAATAGGCCAAATATAATCAATTAAATTTCATGGAAAGGTTAGCTGGGAATGGGCCACCCTATTGTATTAGATCAACAGAGGATAAAAACCATTACGTAACTATGTTAAAAAGAAAGACAGAAAATTTGGCCAACAAAGAAAAGAATAAAAGCTTTAAAGAACTTTATAAAAATAGTATAAATGGACATGAACGGGAGTTAGACTGCCTAAAGAAAACTGGCAAAAGCTGTACAGAGTTTGCTCAAGCAAGAAACATCTAAGAAACAATAAAATCATTTTTATACCTATCCATAAAAAGAATCAAAATAAATAGAACAGGAAGTATTGGGGCCAGGGTATAGCATGTCTACTTTCGCAAGCTAATTAAGTATAAATTTCTAAGTAACAAGATTAAAGTTTAACAAAGGTGAAAAGATAATTGACACATATTGTTTAGATAAGATCATCGCTGTCTGGCTCTAAGCCTGGGACGCTTCCTGCTTGGGGTCTAAGTTACTGCCAAAAGTTAGCAAATAAATACTCCTGCTTGTGCAAAATAAAATAGATTCAGATTCACTCACATGCTGGTGTGCAGTGTCTTCTGTCTCTTACTCGCCAACTCCCTGAACACCTTTGGGACCCCTGAGCCTGCTGCAGCTGGACTCCGGCAAGAAATACTGAATGCATTCAACAAAGACACAGCTAAACAATTAGAGGAACAAAGCAAAATGATAGAATCCCTGAATGAAGAGTTTAAGAGACAAACAGAATGCATTAAGCAGATTCAAAGAGATATACAGGAAATCAAAAACTAATGAAAGTTGCAAAAACCACCTCAACGAAAGTGAAGATAGAATCTCAGACCTCAAAGATAAGATTGCAGCTAGTGAAGAGGAAAGAAAAGATCTTCTAACAATAACAAGAAATCAGGAAATAATAATTCAATAGCTGCAAGATGATGCAAAGACAAACAATATAAGATTAATAGGGATAAAAGAAAAAGAAGGGGAAAACACAAAAGGTATCAAGAGGCTATTTACAGAAGTATTAGCTGAAAACTACCCAAATGTGAATATGGAAACTGACATACAGATTATGAGGCATATAGAACTCCAAATATCCATAACCAAAACAAAACTACACCCAGACATATAATAATCACCATCCCAGAAATCCAACATAAGAACAGAATGTTAAAAGCTGTTAGAGAGAAGAGACAGGTCACCTATAAAGGAAAGCCTATCAGAATCACAGCAGACTTCTCAACACAAACAATGAAGTCAAAAAGAGCATGGAGTAAAGTTTTTCAGATCCTTAAAGAAAACAACTTCCAACCCAGACTGATGTACCCTGCAAAACTGTCCTTCAAAATGGATGGAGAAATAAGATACTTCCATGACAAAGAATGGCTGAAGAACTTGATGATCACCAAACCAAACCTACAAAGAATACTGAAATACATTTTAGATACACATATGGTAAGCAAGACAGACAATTAAACAGAATGGAAAGTTAACATGTCATCAGAAAGATAACATGTCAAAAATAAACCAATATATGACAGTTATAACCATTAATGTAAATGGCCTCAATTCACCAATTAAAAGAAACAGACTGGCAGAATGGATCAAGAAACAACATCCAACCATATGCTGTCTACAAGAAACCCATCTAACACAAAAGGAAACTCATAGACCGAAAGTCAAAGGATGGAAAACAATACTCCATGCAACAGGAACTCAAAAAAAAAGTGGGGGTAGCTATTCTGCTTGCAGACCATGTGAACTTCAAACCAAGAATGGTCTCAAGAAATAAAGAAGTTCACTACATACTAGTTAGGGGGAAACTGCAAGAGGAAGAGATAACAATCTTAAATATATATGCACCAAATTCCAGAGCACCCAACTACACAAAGCAAGTATTAACAGAAATGAAAAATCAAATAGGCAATAACACAATTATAACAGGAGACCTTAAAACACCATTGACACAAAGGGATAGATTAACTAGACAGAAAATCAGCAAAAAAATAACAGAACTGATTCACACCCGTGAACACATGGATTTGATAGACGTATACAGAGTGTTCCACCCAACAACATCAGAATATACATTCTCCTCAGCAATACATTGGGACATTCTCTTAAAATAGACCATAAACTAACCCACAGAACATATTTAAGTAAATGGAAAAGAATTGAAACTATCCCAGGAATGTTATTGGATCATAGCACCATGAAACTGGAAATTAATGGTAAAAGTAACTGCAAAACCCCCCAAAACACATGGAAATTAAATAATACACTTGAGCAATCAGTGGGTCACAGAGGAAATTAAAGAAGAAATTAAACAATATCTACAAGCAAATGAAAATACAAGTACAACTTACCAGAACCTGTGGGATGCAATGAAAGCAGTCCTCAGAAGAAAATTTATTGCACTGAGTTCCCACATTAGGAAAACAGAACGAACACAAATAAGCAACCTGATATTACACCTCAAACATCTAGAAAGAGAAGAGCAAGCCAAGCCCAAAGAAAAAGAAGGGAGGAAATTATACAGATCAGAGCAGAAATTAATGCAATAGAGACTCAGAAAACAATTCAAAGAGTCAATGAATCAAAGAGTTGATTCTTTGAAAGAATAAATAAAATTGACAAGCCCCTAGCCAACCTAATTTTAAAAAGGAAAGAAAAGACTCAAATTCATGCAATACAGAATGAAAAAGGTGACATAACTACCAACTCTGTGGAAATAGAGAAGATCATCAACAACTATTTCGAAAAACCTCTACTCTCATAGGTTCAATAACAGAAGAAATGGACAGATTCCTAGAAACATATGAACCACCAAAGCTGGATCAAGAAGATGTAAAACTGCTGAATAACCCAATTTCTATTAATGAAATTGAAAATGTAATCAAGTCCCGACCAACAAAGAAGAGCCCAGGCCCAGACAGATTCACTGCGGAATTCTACAAGAAATACAAAGAAGACTTAATGCCGACACTCCTCAAACTCTTCCATGAAATTGAAAGGGAAGCAGTTCTCCTTAAGTCATTCCTGGAAGCAAATATCACTCTAGTACCAAAATCTGAGAAAGACTCAACTAAAAAAGAGAACTACAGACCAATCTCCCTAATGAACATAGATGCAAAAATTCTCAATAAAATATTGGCAAACAGGATGCAGCAAATCATCAAGAAGATTATACACTATGACTAAGTGGGATTCATCCCAGGCATGCAAGGATGGTTCAACATATGTAAATCAATAAATGTAATCCACCATATCAATAGAGTCAAAAGCAAAAATCACATGATCATTTCTATAGATGCAGAAAAAGCTTTTGATAAGATCCAACACCCATTCATGATAAGAACCTCACAGAGAATTGGAATAGATGGTCTTTATCTCAATATGATAAAGGCCATCTACAACAAACCAACAGCCAGTGTCATATTAAATGGCCAAAAACTGAAAGCCTTTACCTTGAAATCAGGCTCAAGACAAGGATGTCACTTATCACCACTCCTATTCAATATAGTACTGGAAATACTAGCCAGAGCAATTATATGAGAGAGAAATAAAAGGAGTAAAAATAGGAAAAGAAAAAGTTAAATTATCATTATTTTCAGATGACAAGATACTCTACATAGAAGACCCCCAAACCTCCATTGAAAGTCTCCTAGATACAATAAATAAATTCAGCAATGTAGCTGGATATAAAGTCAATACTCAAAAATCAATAGCATTTTTTTTAAAAAAAAGAGAAACAAAAGCATGTAAAGGTTAAAGATAATACAGAATTCCAAAAAAAAAAAGATAAACAATAAGAAACCACTAGTTAATAAATTACATATTGTCCTCTTATAAATAGTTGTTTAAGTTACAAAATTAAAGCATACAAAGTAGATATTCAAACATTGAGACTGTAAACAGCTACACATGCATGAATCTCTACATGTATTTCTATCCTTTCTGTATTAGAGGGAAAAACAAAACTTAGCAAGACAAAACAAAACCAATTCCTATAAAAACATGAAACCAAAAAGTCATATAAAACCACAGTACAAGGTGATCTACAATGATTACTGTGTTGTTTCTTATTATCTTCAATAGAATGTCTATATCATCAGGCATAATATAGCAGTATAATTGAGTAAAGCAGTAAATAACAATATTAATAAAAATAAAACATTGTAGACAGTATAAAACTTCAAAGGCAGGTAATAATCAAACCATAGTGGATATTCTAGTGGATCTTGTCATCTTAAGTGCAGCTGCCTATACTCTCAGACTTGATACTATCAATCATAACAGCTTTGAATAAAATCTATCAATACAAAACAGCGATCCAACAAACCAGATTTGCTTATGATCAGTCATGGTAAAACAGTGTAGGTTTTACAGAGCTTTAGATTAAGTTAATAGGAAATTAAGGATGATTACCTTACTATATCCTGTTATTTTCGGGATTGCTGTCTGTGCCCTCAAATCTAGTACAGGTAGAATGACTGGAACAGGATATAATACATCTAAGCAGAGTAGTGTGAGTAATGTGGGTTTTAAATCCTGGTTCACTATTAACAATATAGTATATCAAGGCCATCTATGTTAGCGATTCTAGTTATCCTTCTCTGCCTCATTTCTGCTATGCTATTTTCCTGCCTTTGTTTGTCTAGTTTTCTCTTTCATTCTACTGCCTGCCCCACCCAGTGAGGCCTTTCTGCCACTGTTCCTAAAATCCTGGTATTTTTTTTCTCTCTCTAGAATGTCCTTCAGTATTCTCTGTAGGGTTGGATTGGTGGTCACAAACTCCCCCAGTTCCTCTTTGTCATGGAAGCATCTTGTTTCTCTATTAATTTCTAGTGACAATTTTGCAGGGTACATCAGTCTGGGCTGGAGGTTATTTTCTTTTGGGGCTTGGAAGACTTCGCTCCAAGCTCTTCTTTATCTGATGGTCTGTGTGGAGAAGTCAGCCGTGATCCCAATGGGCTTACCTTTATAGGTAATCTGTTTCTTTTCTCTGAGGGCTTTTAATATTCTGTTTTTATATTGAATTTCTGGCATCTTGATTATTATATGTCTGGGTGTAGATCTGTTTGGTTGTAGGTGGCTGGGGTTCTGTATGTCTCACATAACCAAATGTCATTTTCTTTTCCCATGTTTGCGAAGTTTTCCTTAATTATTTCCGTGAATAGCCTTTTTAATTTGCCTGTATATATTCCTGCTTCTTCGTTCATGTTTCTTATTCTTAAATTGTAGATTCTCTTGTCATCTTCTAGCCTTTATACTGTTACTGCCTATTTCCTTGTTGTTTTTAAGAGATCTTTCCTTTCATGATCACACATTGCAAACTTGTCTTCAAGTTTTGATAGTCTATCCTTAGTTTCTTTTAAGGAGTTTTGCCAGCTTTCAGTGGCATTTTTAATTTCCTGGTAGTCTCTTTGAATCTGCTTCATGTATTCTATATTTTCTTTATATTCTTTATCGAATGTCTCTCTCTTTTTTGTGTGTTCCTCCCTTCTTCCATCTGTATCATCCTGAGAGATGCTTCCTGAGAGCATTTCTTTTATTACTCTACTCATATCTTGCTTTACCTGATTTAATATTTCAGTTTTGAGCTCATCTACAAGGTCCCAAAGATATCTCTTGATGTCCATTGAAGCCATGTCTGATGTTGTGTGTTTGCCGCCCTCAGTCTCCCTTGTTTTTCCTTCTCCTGGATCAGGGCTCTCAGGATTCTGGGCTGGGGTCCTCCTTCTGCCTCTCTCTCCTGTCATGGCCCTGGCTTCCTCCACACAGGTTATAGTGCAGGTCCCAGCCCCCTTCCCTGTTGGCCACATTTCCTCCAAAGCACGAAGCACACTAGCAAGGGAACTCCACTCTCTCCTGCCTGCTCTTGTCACTGAGGTGTAAGCAGTGGCTGTATTTGCCTGCCCCTCCCCACCGGGCCAGCCAAACTTCAGGTGCCTTCACCTGGTTAGTATTTGCTAGGTGCAGGGAATTGATTTGGGATGGCTCATTGGGTCCTGGCCAGGGGCTCGTCCCAGTCCAAGCAAATCCCACAAATCTGCTCTTGGGAGTGAAGAACCAACTGAAGTCACTGTCACTCCCAGCTCAGGCTCTTCCTGCCCGATTCCAACACGTTGCCCATTTGGTCTCGCCCTTCCTGTAGGGGGGGGGTCTCATTCCCAGCACTGACCATGGATTAATGAAGGTCCCTTTGCCAGCTCCGCTCTCTGTTGGGCTCACCAACCCCCAACTTCAGCGCTGCTGTGCTTCCTATGAGTGGCAGCAGGAATGAGTTTGGGCAGTTATGCCAGCTAGTGCAGATTCAGGCCATTGTAAACTAGGCAGGTTGCTGCAAACGAAAATGCTGTGTCCCATAATTTTTAGCTGTTTCAGTTGTAGTCTCAAAGTATTTGATGAGCTTTTTTTTACATTTTAATTTCTTCCTGTGTCAAGAGGATCCATCTCCCTCTGTTTGGGTTTCTCCAAGGTGTTTTATTCTGGCAAATGAGTTGTTTCTCCTGGAAGGCTTTGTATTTTGTTGCTCACTGATCAGCCATCTTGTCTTCCTCCCTCTCAATAGCATTCTTATACACTAACAACAAAACCACCAGGAGAGAAATAAGAGAAGACACACCCTTCACACTAGCATCCAAAAAAATGAAATACTTAGGAATTAATCTAACAAAAGATGTAAAAGAGTTGTACGGGAAAAATTATAATACCCTGAAAAAAGAAATCAAAGAGAACCTCAGAAAATGGAAAGACATCCCTTGTTCATGGATAGGAAGAATAAATATTGTGAAAATGGCCATTCTCCCAAAATTGTTATACACATTCAATGCAATCCCAATGAAAATACCACTAACATATCTCATAGATCTAGAGAAATCACTCCTAAAATTCATCTGGAACCAGAAGAGACCTAGAATAGCAAAGGCAATTCTAAGCAGCAAAGCCAAGGCAGGAGGCATCACAATCCCTGACTTGAAGTTATACTACAAAGCTACTGTAATAAAATCAACAAGGTATTGGAGTAAAAACAGACCTGAAGATCAATGGAATAGACTAGAACATACAACTATGAACACACTCAACCACCTTATCTTTGATAAAGGGGTGAATCATGTTCACTGGAAGAACGACAGTCTCTTTAATAAATGGTGCTGGAAAAACTGGCTATCCATATGCCAAAAACTAAAATTAGACCTATGCCTGTCACCATGTACTAAACTAAAATCCAAATGGATCAAAGATCTAAATATTAAAACAGAAACACTAAATCTGTTGCAAGACAAAGTAGGTAAAAATCTTGAAGACATATGGGCTGGTAGAGAATTCATGAACAAGAACCAAACCACATGGGAAATACTTCCCAGAATCAATAACTGGGATCACATCTTATTAAAGAGTTTCTACACGTCCAAAGAAATCTCCAGAGGAGTGAAAAGAAAACCTACAAACGGGGAAAAAATCTTAGTGAACTGTCCCTCAGACAAAGGACTTCTGTCTAGAACTTATAAATAATTAAAAAAATCAGACCCCCAAAATTCAATGACCCAATCCAAAAATGGGCATCCGAGATGGACACACAGTTCTCAGATGAAGAAATATGAATGGTAAATAAATACATGAAAAAATGCTGATCATCATTGGTCGTTAGAGAAATGCAAATTAAAACCACACTGAGATACCATCTCCAGAAAGAATGGCCAGGATCAACAAAACTACCAACAACAAATGCTGGAGAGGCTGTGGGGAAAAAGGAACTCTTCTGCACTGTTGGTGGGAGTGTAGACTGGTGCAACCACTGTGGAGGTCAATCTGGAGATTCCTCAAAAAGCTGGGTTTGGAGGTCCCATTTGACACAGCTATTCCACTCTTAGGCATATTCCCAGAAGATCTGCAAACATCTTGCCACAGTGATATATGCACACCCATGTTTATAGTGGCACAATTTGTAATAGCCAGATCTTGGAAACAACCTAAGTGCCCATCAACTGAGGAATGGATAAAAAAGTTGTGGTACTTTTATACAATGGAGTACTACTCACCTATAAAGAATGACCACATTGAGATATTTATAAATAAATGGATGCACCTTGAATCTATACTTGTAAGTGAAATAAATCAAACTCACCTGTATAAATACCATATAATCTCCCTAGTGTAAGAAATGGTAAGAGTACATAAGATTTTATGGAAATCATGGTTCACCATTATACTGCTTTGAAGTCTTATGTTTTCATTCATTGTTTAGAATGGTTTTATTCTGTTTTGTTTGATCTTAATATATGTGATCATATGAATAGTTACTTTGAAGGCAAGACAATATAGCAGCCATTGTTGATTTAATATCATCTTGCTCTGAAGTCCTACCATGCTCTTGTTTTTCTATTACCATTGGTTCTATAATGTTGTGTCTTATTGGATTTTAATATGTATGATAGTATAAACAAAATTTTTATGGAAAATGAGATAATATAGCAGCCATTGTTCGTCTTTGGTTATTTGGTTCAGACTGCCTTGCAATACTTTCATTCTCTTGAGTGGTTTTATTCTATTTTGTTATGTTTGACATTATTGTGTGTAAAGCTAAGCTCAACTATTTCAAAAGAAAGAGACATTATGATAGTTACTGTTAATATCCAATTGTCTTGTTGTGAAGTGCTGTGTTGCTTACATTGTTCTGTTCTGATCTGCTTAGATCTGTCGTCTTTTGTTTTATTCTCTTTAAAATTAAAAAAAAAGAAAACAGCAATCACTGTTTCCATGTGTGTGGTAGTAGGCAGACTACTTGAACAGAGAAACTGCTCCCTAAAAATGCTAAGTAAAATGTCATGGTGATGCATACCTGTAATCCTAGGATTTGGGAGCTCGAAGCAAGGCCAGGTATGGTAGCACACACCTGTGATCCCAGCACTTGGGAGGCTGAGGCCGGAAGATTGCTCCCAGGCTGAGGCAAGCCTAGATTGCATAGTGAGCTGAAGTCCAGCTTGAACTACCTAGCAAGACCCTATCCCAAAAAGCAAGCAAGCAAACAAACAGAATAAAATAAATAAATAAAACATCAAAATGTATTTGTCTGTGTCAGCATACTGTAGCAAAGCACCTGAGGTGGTCACCTTATGTAGTAGAAGGGTTTGCCATGGAAGGCTGATCAGTGGCTGCTGGCTTTGGGCCTATGGGGAGCAGCACCACATGGTCTGTGTGTTGGATGTGTGTTGGAGCAGAAGCTAGAGGATAATTCCCTTCAAGCCATTGCCCTAGTGACCTCAGATCTCCCTGAGAGTGCCAGGCTGCAGACCTAGCATGTACCATGTAGCCTTTAGGGTAGCTCCAGATGTGAATCACAGTGGCACTGTTACATGGGACCCCATTAGAAGCCAGAAGAGCAGGCAGACAGGTTGGTATCAGGGTGGATTTCGGAGCAGACTCCAGAGGCCTGGGCTGCTGATGGCAGGGTGTCAGCCCCTCCTGGGCACCTTTAGTCCTTTTGGTCTCAACTCAGATTCAGGCCATCCTGGAGATGAGTAGTTTTGTGTGGGTGCTGACCAGCCCCATGCAGCAGGCGTCTTCCCTCAGGAACTCATGATCTGTGCTACTGTCTGAGTCTCTCTGACCCTCAAGGTGGGCAATTCTTGGACATTTCTTGGGCTCTTGAGGAGTTAGTGTCTGTGTGACTGCTCTTGAGCAAAACAGGACACAAGGAGAGAATAACCCTTCCCTTAAGTCCCATAAATTGGCCCAGAAATGCTGTGAATCTAAACCCACCTGAGGCCTTGCTTTGGTGAGGAGGCTGATGCTGGCTTCTTTCTGTCTTTGTTTCTCTCCATATCTTGGTCTTTTTTTTAATCCCTCCCTCTTGCTCCTTGAGATCAGTTCCTAAATTAATTACACACATGCCTCTGTGCTTAGGAAAATCAAAGGAAAGAGGACAAACCACCCAAGATCTGACCCTCACCACAAGATTTTTCAAAAGTCTGGAATAAGGAAGAGGTAATGGAATCAGAAGTGGTCCAGGTATGTTACACACCCAACCAAGTCCCCAGAAGGAAGGTTTGTACTACAAATGTACAATATTTATTTTATAAAAGTCATGTCCTTAGGGGGTAAAAACCCAGCTCAGTCCCTGAAAACTTTCCTATATCCACATAGCTCTGGCTGGAGTAGAACATAGGGTAGAAGGGGAGATTCCTGCAAAACTCCCAACACAAGTTAGCATTTGGGCACAAGGAAGCCTAAAATCATATTTGTTACGTGATTGGAAAACCCTAAGCACACTTATCCAAAAATCTTAGGAGGCTGTAATCCTAGTACTTGGGAGGCTGAGGCAGGAGGATAGCTGAGAGTTCATGGCCAGCCTGGACTACATAGCAAGACAATGCTTCAAAAAATGAAACAACAACAACAACAACATTTTTTTAAAAAGTAGCTTGAGGTTGAAAGTGTCCCTAAGACACCTGGAAGAAACAAAAGTTCCTGGAAAAATGTATTTTAAATACAAATTCAAACAATTCTAAAGAGCATGAGCTCATAATAAAAAAAATCAATAAGCTACTGAGAAGCAAACCACAAAAGAACACAAGTTAACAGAAACAACAAGAGATAAGACAAGACCCATAAATACCACGTAGATCAAATGATAAGGCAGAATATAAAATTAGAACTCAAATGCGCCAGAAGTGAAAAAACGGCACTGCAGATACAGAAGAAAGGAGTGGAATGGCCGTCACGGCCTCCCTCCAGCAGCCCACCCTGTGCCCTCCAGGGTGCACTTTCAACTTGCATTTCCCTCTCTTACTCAGCCCCAGCTCTCTCTGCAGAGCCAGTTTATCCTCACTCTTCACCTCGACTTCCTCAAATAAATTTTGCTACTGCTTTTGCTCATTTTGTTCAACTCTTCGTTTGAGACTAGAAGAACCTGAAAAAGAAAAGAAAAGAGAACAGAAACAGAATAAGAAACGACTAAGCCAGGCATGTTGGCACACACCTGTAATTCCCGTACTCATGTGGCTGAGGCGGGCTGCAAGTTTGAGGCCAGCCTGGACTACCTGGAAACACCATGTCTCAGAGAAAAAAAAAAACACCCAGAAACTAATAAAATCAGCTATGGATATTTAAAGCTGAGCCAGATAAAACTATGAGAAATGAAACTGCCCCAAAAGACAAGTCAAAAATCAGAATAGACGAAGTGGGAGAGAGAAAGGAAATTGAAATGCAAAGTTGGGGTCAGGGATTTAGCTCAGTGGCATAAGCACCTGCCTGGCAAGCATGAGATTGTGAATTCGATCCCTGGTACAAAAAAAAAAAAAAAAAAAAAAAAGCAAAGCTGTAGAAATTACCAAGAATTCTACAGAGAAAGGTTAAAAGATAGACTATGGGGAAAAAAAGATAGAATATGAGGAGTCAGGCATGGTGGGGCATACCTCTAATCCTAGAACTCAGGAGGCTGAGGCAGAAGGGTTGCAACCATTTCAAGGCCATCCTGGACTACATAATGAGCTCATCCTGGAGGTGAATAGTTTTGTGTGGGTGCCGATCAGCCCCATGCAGCCGGTATCTTCCCTCAGGAACTCGTGTTCTGTGCTACTGTCTGAGTCTCTCTGACCCTCACTACATAGTGAGACCCTGTTTAAAAAAAAAAAAAAGATGGGGCCAGGGATTTATCTCAGCACCCTAAGTGCCTGCCTGGCAAGCATGAGGTCGTGAGTTCAATCCCTAGTACCAACAAAAAAAAAGATGGAATATGAAAGAAAATTGGATATAGTAAGAATCTGTCTCGAAAACAAAACAAAAAATAGAGTCATGGCCCAGGAGGAGAACCAAGAAGTCAAGCTGCACCCTTCCGTGAGCCAGGAGAGAAGAAGCATGCCTGCTTCTCCCCCTGCCCCATCTCCCACAAGCAGCTGGCTGATTTAGAGGAACACAGGCTGAGATAATAGCAAGTGGGGTAAAAAAAAAAAAAAAACTTCATGCTTAAATCGTTTGGTTGGCTTTGCAGGCCAAAAGCCAGTAGTCTGAGCATCTATTTAAAGGATAACAATATGCAATATAGCAACTATGGGGAATTTCCTTCTGTCTTATGTTTGAAATCCAATATTCACTGTTTTGTTTTGTTCCATTTTATTGTTTTGTCTTATTCCCTCTAAACAACAACAATTTGCAGTGCCAAGAAAAGAAAGACAAATTAAGTGTCTAGAAAAAAGTCAACATTTATCCATGATAAAACCTCTCAGGAAACTAAAGGCTAAAGACAATTCTCTTAACTTAATTAAAGACAGACACAAAAATCTATAGCTGAGCATGGTGGCACACGCCTGTAATCCCAGCACTCAGGAGGCTGAGGCAGGAGGATTGCCAGGAGTTCAAGGCCAGCCTGGGCTCCATTATGAGTTCAAAGCCAGCCTCACATAGTGAGATTTTGTGTCAAAAAATGAAAACAAATCTTACATTACTACCATATTTTTGGTAGAAGACAATGCTTTTATTCTAAATTCAGGAGCAATCAAGCGCACCACTCTCTCCAGGTCCATGCTACATTTCCTTGAGGTCCTAAGGAGCATAATAAGTCAAGAGGATGAGACAGTAGGATTGATGACAGATGAGAAAGAAGAAAAGACTCTTTACTAGCAGAATATGTAACTGTCTACATAGGAAATCAGAATAGCTATATAAAAAGCCTACTAAAGGTAATAAACGACTTTAGAAAGATGATAGGATACAAAATCAACATAGGAAATCAACAGTATTCCTACATGTTAGCAATAAACAATTAAAATGCAAATTAAAAATAGTATTACTTACAATAACACAAAGTCATGAATTACTTGGTATAAATCTAACAAAACATAGTTGATTGGTATGCTGAAGAAGGAAACTAGAAGACACAAATATTTGTGCCTTGAAAAAATTTTACATTTTATGTGGCCAACTCTCCTCAGCTGGATCAATAGATTTAATACAATCCTAATCAAAATTTTAGCAGGATCTCTCATAGAAATCAGTAAGCTGAATCCAATTTTTCTTTTCTTCCTTTTTTTCATCTTTTTGAGACAGGGTCCTGCTATGCAGTTCAGGCTGGCCTTGAAATCACTTTGTAGCCCAGGCTGGCCTCAAACTTGCAGTGATCCTCCTGCTTCAGCCTCACAAACTGGGATTACAGGTGTGAGCCACCATAGCCAGTTCCAAAATATTTTTTCAGGATGGGAATGTAGCTCAGTGGCACAGTGCTACCTGGCAAGCATGAGGCCCTAGGCTGGGGATTTAGCTCAGTGGTATAAGCACCTGCCTTGCAAGTGCACGGTCATGAGTTCAATCCTCAGTACAAAAAAAAAAAAAATGGGCTGGGGATTTAGCTCAGTGGAATAAGCGCCTGCCTGGCAAATGTGAGGTCATAAGTTCGATCCCCAGTACCAACAAAAACAACAAAAAAAGAAAAAGAAAAGGAAAAAAAAAAGGAAGACAAGCATGAGAACCTGGTTTTGATTCCTGGAACGCACACACAAAAAGAATACTCCAAAATATTTCTGCAAATACAAAACTACAATATCCAAAATGATTTTGAAAAAAAAAAGAATAAAGTTGGAAGAAGATTCACACTATATGATTTCTACATTTATAGTAGAGGCTATGGAATTGAAGACTATAATAATACATGGTTGGGCATGGTGGTTGTAGTGGTTGATTGATTGTGTCAAGACATTTAGAAGCTTAACTAAATGGGTTTAGCAACTCTACACCAAGGGTGTAGAAGACCCGCCCTAGGGTGGCTCATCACCTGGACATATGAAAGGGAAGGAAGAAGGAAGAATGCATTCCACTCTTGGGAGAAGCTCCAGTCTGCAGCTTTGGTTGGACTGCGTCTCCTGGCTTCCAATGTAGACTCTTCAGCTTTCCGGCATAGACTCTTCAGCCTTTCATCACAGAGCCTTTGGCCTTCTGTCACAGACCCATCAGCCTGCTTGTGTGGACTTGCACAAGACACCAGGGTGAACTCCAGACCTTGGATTGAATCCTTCGGCCTCCAGCGTGTAGACACCCTCTGCACACCTCCTCATCCGACTCTGTGGCTGACCATCGTAAGCTAATCTTGTTGTCTCTTTTACATCTGTATATCTCGTGTTATATCTGTTCTCTCTAGTAAAATCCTGACTAATACAGTTGTACATAATCCCAGCACTCAAGAGGCTGAGGCAAGAGGATCCTTAAGAGTTCAAGGGCAGCCTGAACTGTGTAGTGAGACCTTGTCTCAAAAATATGAAAAAAAAAATACAAGGCATGGGGCAGGGACTAAGACTGTAATATGGACAAAAGAATAGACACAAAAATCTACATCACAGAAATGACAGGCTAGAGCCAGCCAGTCGATTTTTGGCAAAGATGCTTTCACAGAATTCAAGGCCAGAGAGACCACAGGTGAATCAGGAGAATCAGTTCATTCAGGTGCACATGGGATCAGCACAGTTGCACCCAAAAGGCTGAGCACTGAACAAAGGAAGAAACTACCATTTTAGACATCTGGTAGGTGGGGCTGGAATGAAACTGGAGGGTGGGGTGTGAGCAGCATTACGGGAGCGAGACACAGGCAGTCACTGAGTCAGTGACAGGTTTACAACTCAGCCTTGAAAGAAGACAGACTTGAGGAATTCCAGGATGTTGCAGAACTCTTTACAGGAACACAGTTGCCAAATTTATCTGTATCTCCTGAATGAAGTGGTTCCAGGATGTCACAGGGCTGGTTTTGCAGGAGCAGGATTGTCCACCTGATCATTGTCAGAGCAGAGGTCAGCAGTTATAGGGAGGAGGACTCCAAAGAGGAGCTGCTCAAGGCTAGGAGGGAAAATGGATTTGTCTCTAAAGTCTGCTTGCATGCCAAGTGAACTCAATTGCGAAACAGCAGTCTTTTCAGCAAATTGTGGTGGGGCAAGTGGATACTTGTTTAAAAAAGAAGAAAGGTGAATAATATCTAAATAAAAAAGAAGAAAGGAAAGCCAAGTATGGTGGTGTCTGCCTGTCATTTCAGCACTCTGGGAGGCTGAGGCAGGAGGATAGCAAGTTTGAACACAGCCTGGGCAATTTAGTAAGACTCTATCTCAAAACAAAAAAGGCTTGAGGATGTAAGTCGGTGTCAAGGCCTTGAGTTCAATCCCCAACACCACAAAGTTAAAGGAAAGAAGAAAGAGAAAGAAAGAAAAAAAGAAAGATTAAAAAAGAAACCAGATGTGGTGATGTGTACCTTTAGTTCCAGCTACAGAGGAGGCTGAGGCAGGGTTTTGCTATGTATTCCAGGCCAACCCTGTAGCTCAGGCTACAGGCCTTGAACTTGAGGCCATCTTTCTGCCTCAGCCTCCTGAATGCTGGGATTACAGGCATACACCACCATGTCCAGCTCAAAGACCCAGAAACAGATCCACTGTTCATAGCCAACCAAGTCCCAACAATAGCAGCAGAATAGACAGTGGAGTAGAAAAGCTCTTTGGGGTCGGGGATTTAGCTCAGTGGCATAAGCACCTGCCTGGCAAGTGCAAGGTCATGAGTTCAATCCCCGGTACCAAAAAAAAAAAAAAAAGCTCTTTGCTAAGTGGTGCTGACAAAACCAGGGTATGCATGAGAAGGGATCCAGATAGCTCTTGCATACACAGAAATGAACTCAGAATGGATCAGACTTAAACGTAAGACCCATGACTCTAGCCAGGCGTGGTGGCTCACACCTGTAATCCCAGCACTTGGGAGGCTGAGGCACCAGGCTCCTTGTGAGTTTCAGACCAGCCTGGGCTACAAAGTGAGCTCAAGGCTAGCTTGAACTGCATAGCGAGACCCTGTCTCAAAGACAAAAAAGAAAGGCCCACAATTCTTTAATTCTTTTTTTTTTTTTTTTTTTGTACTGGGGATCAATCTCATGACCATGCGCTTGCTAAGCAGGCGCTTATGCCGCTGAGCTAAATCCCCAGCCCAAGACCCACAATTCTAAAACTACTAGAAAACAACACAGGAAAAATATTTAGGAACAGATCTGGGAAACATTTTCTGAAAACATCCCCCAAAACATAGGGAACGGGTGCAAAGACTGGCTGGGCGTGGTGGCCCATATGAGAGGCCAGCCTGGGCTACACGATGAGACCCTCTCTCAAGAAATAAGAAATAAGCCAGACGTTGTGGCACACGCTTGTCATCTCAGCACTTGGGAGGCTGAGGCAGGAGGATCACTGAGAGTTCAAGAGCAGCCTGGACTATTTAGTGAACTCAAGGACAGCCTGAACTATACAGGGAGAACTTGCCTCTAAATAAATAAATAAATATTTAAAAATAAAAGTAAATAAATAAAAGCAGTGAAGAGGTAGCTCAGTGGTAGAATGCCTCAGGGTTTATGTGCTGGCACCACAAAAACTAAAAACATCCATCAATTAAAAGGGAGAGGGGAAATAGCCCGGCTCTAGAACACCTGTGTAGCATGTGCAAATCCCTGGGCTCAAGCCCCAGCTCCAAGAGGCTGAGCAGGGAAGGGTCCCTCAAAGTTACATGCAATGACTGGACTCCGTTTATCTTCACATACTAACAAGAAGAGAAACTAAGTCCTTCAAGGTGATCTAAACTTCTACGTGCTGTTAAAATGAGAGTGAGAGTGTAATGGGTAGTATTTCTATGAATCAGATGAGATCATAAAGTTTTTCCCCTTTCATTTTTATTTTGTATTGTGTTTATTGGTGAATTAAAATGCTTCTAAAATGCCATCAAATTTTCTGTAATTTTGACATCATTAAAAGTGTGTTTTGAACTATTGGCGATTCCTGAGCTCTGCATCATGTGGGAACTTGGGGTGCCAGGAGAACAGGCAGCCAGCTCGCCACCTTGGTGAGTGGCTGGGGGCCTGCCTGTAAGTGGGCTAAGAATCAGACTTCGATCCATCCCCATCTCCCCCTCCGCCCTTAGCAAGTGGGAGCCAAAGTCTGAGTATCTCTTGGGAGAATGAACGTATGCAGTGTGGCAAGTAAGGGGGATTTCCTTCTACCATCTCTTTGAAGGAAAATATTTTTATCACTGTTTTGCTCAGTTCTGATTAATGGTACTGCTCTATTCAATATTCTGTTTTTTATAAGTTCGATATTTCCTTCCATTTTTCTCTACCTGATTGAAAGAACAGCCAATGTGAACACAATGGGATGTGCTATTGTGCCTATTGCCATTGTCCTGGTGACCTGCTGTGAGGTTCTGTGCAGTTTCACTGCACCGCCTCCCATGGGTTTGTTCTGTCTTGTTCTGCTGTATTTTGCTACCTTCAAAAAAAAAAAAAAGTAGATAACATAGTAACAAAATGACTCCAAAAAACTCCCAACTCCACCAAAGCTGATCCATGGGGCATGGATGAGGAGAAACTCAAAAACAAAGCAACAGAATAATGTAAGTTGATTAAAAAATAAATAACAACAGCCAAACAGGTCAGTAAGGTACGGAGCAACCTGAAACAGGATATAACTAAACAGATAATGGACTTAAAAGTAAAAGGAGGAAAAGAAAGTACTCTAAAGGATATAACTGCATTTACGTTTAAGTGTGTAGGATTGATAACCATGTTGCTAAGTTGTTATTGGATCATTGAACAGAACTGTTTGCAGCCTCATTGTTTGAATGTCCACTTTGTATGCTTTGATTTTGTAACTTAAACAACTATGTCTAAGAAGACAATATGTAATTTATCAACTAGTGATTTCTTACTGGTTTTTTTTTCTGAAATTCTGTATTGTTTCTACCCCTTTTTCTGTTTTGCTTTTTTCTCTTTAAATAAAAAAAATTTTTTTCTGGCACTGGAGATAGAACTCACGACCTTGTGCTTACCAGGCAAGAGCTTGAGCCACTGAGCTAAATCCCCAGCCCTAAATAAAATTTTTAAAAAGTGCATTTTTGTTAAGTCTTTCTTGTTTATGAATTATTAATTAAACTTTCTTCCAGCATGTGCCTGTAATTGCAGCACCAGGGAGGCTGAGGCAGGAGGCTGAGGCCAACCTGGGCTACATAGTGGCACCTTGTCTCAAAAAAACCAAAATCAAAACCTTTCTGAATTGTTGAAAAAAAATGTCTCCAGTACCACACACACACACACACACACACACACACACACACACAGATGTACGGAGTACACAGAAAAAGAAAATCCAACTTAAAAATGGGTGAACGGGGCCAGGTGTGGTGTTGAACACCTGTAATTCCCACGCTGGGGAGGCTGAGGCAACAGGATCGCTTAAAATTTGAGGCCAGCCGGAACTACATAGCAAGATCCTGTCTCAAAACAACAACAAAAGAATGAATAAAGGCTGAAAATGGAACAAAGGGGCCCATCCCTGGTGAGTGGCTTAAAAGGTTCTTGCCCTAGTATAAATTACTGTACAATTATGGCGGTGGTCTAATGTGGCAGAAGGCCAAAGTGGGAACACCTACCACTTCCTGCTTCTTCCTCCTCCCTAATTACAACTCCTCTTCCCGTTTGCACGCAGAGAGAATTCCCATCATTTCTCATGTGTCATCAATGCCCGTCCTACGCTCCACCCCAGTCAAAGGTTACATACGGCCCATACCCGCCATTTTCTGGTCGAAGGAGATGGCCCCGCTGCCGTGGGTCGTGTGCTCCTTCCCACGTCCTCACCTCAATAAACCTGTTCTTTTGGACCTCCAATAATAAAAGGGAAATGTAACTCCCAGCCTGCTAGATGTCTGAAATGCCCAGTTCGTGGTCTCTAAAATTGAGGAATGAATTCTAGGAATGGCAGAGGTTAAGAGCAGGAAGAATTTACCTAGAGAAAGAAATCTGCCTCAGAGGGACAAAGGGGGACCCGGACAGTGGGTGGCCCGCCAGCCCTTCTTCTCAAGAGTGTTTTATCGAACAAAGTCCTGAGATGAGGCGGTTTAAGGTGGAACAGAACTATAGCAGTCAATAAAATCCCAAGCAGAGTCGCTTAGGTTTAATATTGATCCAACAGAAAATCACAGGCTGGGTGTGAAGTGGGGTATGACCACGAGGAACCAGTAAGATTACAAATAGAGCTGCTTGGGTAATATTGACTCAATGGGGATGAAGTGGGGAAGCAAGTCATGTAGCAAGGGCACAGAGGGAGCACAAGGACTTTGCAGGACGGGTTAAGGAGGTCTGGTCCTCCTCCCCATGGTGACTGATGCCTCCTTAGAACACTGATCGCAGCTGTTCACCCCTGGGGGAAGTAGGTGGTGAGGAGTGAATGCTTACCCAGCCAGGGATGTCTTCTGCTCTGACCTTTCAAGGGCTCAGCCCTGTCTGACTGCCTACAATATTTCTTTCTTTATTTTTATTTTACTTTATTTTATATTTTATTTTTTGGTTTTTTGAGACAGCGTCTCTCTATGTAGCCCAGGCTGGCCTTGAACTCACAGTGATCTTCCTGCCTCAGCCTCCCTGGTGCTGGGATTACAGGGATGTGCCACCATGCCCAGCCTTACCTACAATATTTTTCTAAATAACTTAGCTATAATAATCTGTCAGTGCATGCTGTGTACATGGATTGCAGTGCCGCCCTGTGCCCATGAGCATACATAAGGGCAAAGAGCAATGAACAGAACTCAGGTGTGCTGCATACGTGTACCAACTCCTCCCAGTGAATGTGCTACAAACATGAGCTAACAAAAATTTCAGTGAAAAAAAGCAAGTACATATAATCATATAATCACTGTGTCTGTTAAAGTATATGGTAGTGGACAGGTGTGGTGGTATATGTCGGTAATCCCAGCACGCAGGAGGCTGAAACAGGAGGATTACTGTGAGTTTGGGGCCAGATTGGGCTACTAGTGCAACCTTCCTCAAAAAAAACAAGCAAATAAACAAGCATCAGAAATAGAGAGCCTACCAAAATCAATCAATCAATCAATCTATCTAGATATCTGATACACATATATTTATTGTTATTATTATTATTTACTGCAGCGTTGGCCACCCCTGCCTGCCCCATGTACAGAGCTTCACATTCTTGATATCCTGGTGTCATTTCCTTGTTTATCTGCATAGTGACCTGACTGATTTCCACGAGTTTCTCTCTTCTGGGTGCGCAGGCTCCAAGCTACCCAGAGAAGGCCCAGCCTGGGGCTGCCGCCCACCCCACTGTAACCTTAGTCCTAAGAAAACTCCTCTCCCCCAGGTCTTTTGCATCCTGCTCAGTTCTTCCCCTCCCCCATTGCTACCTGATTGGGTGATTGGTTTTTGCTTTTTAAATCTTGTGTGGGTGTGTGTGTGTGTACACTAGAAATCGAACTCAGGACCTTGCCAGGCAGGCGCTGCACCACTGAGTTATACCCCTGGTCCCTGGGCAATTAGTTTTTTTCTTTCCTTTTCTTTTTTTTTTTTTGTATCGGGGATCGAACTCACGACCTTGTTCTTGCCATGCATGCACTTACACCACTGAGCTAAATCCCTGGCCCCATGGGTGGGTGATTGTTTTTTAACAATGCCTGGGCATAACTTTCTCCAGGAATCAAACTCCATTCAAGCCTCTCTGCAGGGAGTCTGGGAGGCCCTCTTGCGGGTGTTCTGAGCCCTGGAGAGCTTTTTTCAGCTGCCTCGGTCTCTGGCAAACTTCTAGCTGATTAAGGGTTGGTTTTACAGAGTTCCCAGCCTCACTGATTCTTATCAGCCCTGTCTCCAAGTCTCCTGGAGCCGAGTTCCCTCAGTCAGCTCTGGATGTTAGAATCCCCTGGGGCAAGAGAGTCCATCCCCCTACACAAAACGCTAGCACTGAATGGAGTGGTACACATTTCTAACCCCAGCCCTGCGAAAGCTGAGGCAGGAGGATTGCTGCATGTTTGAAGCCAGCCTAGGTTACCTAGTGCAACCCTGTCTCAAGCAAACAAAAAGTCCTCTGTCCCACTGCTCTGAGGCAAGGGTTTCTTCCCAACAGGGCCCACGGGATCCCCCAAAGCAGAGATGGGAACCTTGACTCACCCCACACCAAGGGCAGGCTGCAGGGCCACAGCCTTCCATCACAGAGCAGGAATTTTCAATGAGAGGTATGAGTGAGAAGCATAGAGGTAAATTCAGCAGAATTTAAGTGCATACTGAAAAGAATTACTGTGAATTACTCAGTACTCGTGAGGCTGAGGCAGGAGATTGCGCAAATTCAAGGCCAGCCTGAACTGTATAGTGAGATTCTGTCTCAGAAAAACAAAGGAACAAGCAAACAAAAAAAACCAGAATGCTGGCCCACTCTCTCAATAGAGAGGGGCAAGCTACTCAGGAGCTGGGGGTATTTATGTGTTTTGGGAGTGAAAATCTGTGGAATTTGTGAATTTAGACAAAGTTTGGCCTTTGTTTACAGAAGAAATTCCACCCCAGGGCTAAAGATAATGGCTACCCTCACAGGGCCAGGACTGGCGCGAAAGGTAGAGCCTAGACTTTTGTAATTTTTTAAAAGGGGTGATCTAAGATGTTTTGCCTATGAACATTCTTTGAAACTTTCCAGTCTCTTTATCTTAAACTCAAATGTCTGCCCTTGAACTTATCAACTAAGCAAATTTGTGGATTTACAGTCTTGTTTTAGACAGCTACATTAGAAATTAATAGGCGGTCAGCACAGAGGATGAGATGCATCAAAATTGGGGCTTGAGACGAATTAGAGAGCCAGGGCTGCAGGCCTCCCTGGAGATAAACAGCAGCCTGAGATTGTACGGTAATTAGTGCCACCTGGTCCAGGGAGCCCAGATAGGCACAGGCTGGTGATCAGAACACCCTGACCCACACTCCTTGGCCTCTTCTATATCAGAAGTGACAGATAAGCCAAGGCTAATGATGCCTTCCTATATGGCTTTGCTACACGCCTGGCTTCCCTATTGGAGCAATAGTAGCCAAGGAACTATACTTGTAATCCTAGAGGGTGGCTGTAGTTTTCATATAGGGGAAGTGCTAGACGTCAGATAAGCTGGAATTCGTGTTCCTAGAAGTTGAAGAATGAATTCTAAGGAACAATGGAGTTTAAGAGTAGGAAACTTAGTTGGAGAAAAGGAATGGGAAATAGGAATAGTTGCTGTGAGACAGGAAGGGCCCACTTCTCAAAGGAGGTCTTAGAGAAAAATCAGGTGGAAGCTATCATGTGGGTCAAAATTATGACCAACCAATCAGATTACAAGTACAGTTGCTTAGGTAATATTGGTCCAATGGTAGCAAAGGTATATGGATGACATCATTAACCTTGGTCAATAATCTATGGTCTTGTTTTTATCCTTAGTAGTCTTAGTCTTAGTGATTTTAGTCTTAATGGGAGAGGACTGCTCATCTCTAATGAGATAACAGGAAATCTCAAGGGTTGACACCAATAACTCCAAGCTTCCATTTATCCCTAAGCCATTGTGACATTAATCTTCAGATGTGCTTCTGCCTACAATATTTCCACTTAACTTAGCCGTCTATAATAGTTTGACCCATGTTATGTCCAAGCTATAAAATATCCTTGGACAGGGCTGGAGGCTGAGGCAAGGGGATCACTGCAAGTTCAAGGCCAACCTGGACTACACAGTGAGACCCCATCTCAAGAAAACAAACAAAACAAAAACAAAATTCCTTGGACAAAGAGCTTTGGCAGCATCTCATTTTGGGAATCTCCCGTTTCTCAGGAGTTTTCTCTCAATAAACCTTTTCCACTCTTAACCCTCTGTGTCCTCAAATCCATTCTTCCTTATCAGGAGACAGGAACTCTGAACACATCTGAACACCTGACATCTCCAGGCTGGGAGTCACCCCTGGCAGCAATGTCTTTTTTTTTTTTTTGTCTTTTTGAGACAGGGTCTCAATATGCAGTTCAGGCTGGCCTTGAGCTCACTTTGTAGCCCAGGCTGGTCTCGAACTCGCAAGGATCCTCCTGCCTCAGCCTCCTGAGTGCTGGGATTACAGGCATGAGCCACCATGCCCAGCTTAGCAGCACTGTCTTTAAGGGATTTGGGGTGTGATAAACCTAGAAGAGAAACATAAACAAACCTAGCAAGTACAGATACTGAGATCCTCAGGCAACTTCGTGTCCAGAAGTTAGTTGCTATCTTTGTATAAGTACAGTTTTTTGAGTTATAGTTTTGCTTGTGTCCCTTCTACCTGTCTTTATTTCTTCTGCCTCTTCCTCTTCTCCTCCCCTCTGCGCCCCCTTCTTCCTCCTCTTCTGCTGCTGCTTTTTGGTCCTGGGGGTCAAACTCATGACCTTGTGCTTTCCAATTCTTCTACAAGATCTCACTATGTAGTTCAGGCTGGTCTTGAACTCACTATGTAGCTGAAGCTGGCCTTAAATTTGCAGTGATCCTCTTGCCTCAGTCTCTCACGTGCTGAGATTGCAGGTGTGATCACCACACTCTGCAGTTTTGGAAAGTTAGTCCTTGGAGTAAATGGCACCATGGTTCTGGCAGCAGATCCAAAGGACTGATGCTCGGGGGAGGAGGTGGGGCCAGTCTGTGACCAGTCAGTGCATAGATGAAGGTCCCAGCGGGAAGCAAGGTCTTTCATGCTATGGTTTATCTCCTGCGGCTCACGCCTGTCTTCATGAATGGTCATTTCAATTACTCCAAGTCCTCGCTCACGAGGCCCGCCAGGAAGAGGCCTTGGGGAGCAGGTATCTTCTCATTCTGTTCTTGAGCATATCTGGAGACTTTCTTCAGAACGTTCTCATAGTGAGTTTCCATAATAAGATGGCAGATGCGGTTAAATAGCCCAACAGCCTTCAAACAAGGATAGGCCCCACGCTTCCCTGCCTGTGCATGGAGGTCATTCTGAGTTCAAACTGTTTCTTCAAACTGCTGCTTGTGGATCGGGTTCTCCAGCTCCGTGGGAGCTCGCTCGGTGGGAGCTGGTGGCTGTGTGCACCTCTGCAGGAGCCCTCCCTGCCCCGCGCGGCCTGACACCAGCACCTGCCGTGGGCCCACAGCGAGGTCAAGACCTGCTTGCTGCCACCTCAAAAGCTTTTCTCCTGGCTTCTCACTGTGCCTCCAACCTAAGCCTTACTTCCTGCACTTTTAAAATGACTTTTCCCAGGGTTAGCTCCGTGCTGTCTTTCAGATAAGTCAGTGGGCAGATGGTGACTCTCAGTTGTCCCGATTTCTGTATCTCTGAGATCCTCTCGTTCAACTCCACCTCCTTCTCCTTCCCTGGAGTTTACCTTTCCCCCTTCCATCTTTGGTGACTTCCTGGTCTTCTGAGGTCCCCATCCTGCAGCATCAGTTCTTGTGTCACAGATACACATTTTCCATGTCTCTTCTAGTCATCCGGTCAAGGAGGGCTTCTTCAAAGTGGCTTCTGCCCTCTGATCATCTCTGTTCCTTTTGGTCTGCTTTGGCCTCTCTCTTGGCTTTTGGTGGGGAGGCCGATCCCGAAGTCAGTTTGCGAAGCAGAGGAAGAGAAGGGAAGGAGGAAGAAGGGGGGAGGGAGGATGGGTGGGGAGGAGGGAGGAAGAGGAAACTAAGGAAGGGGGGGAGGACAATGGAAGGGGAGGGGAGGGGAGGGAAGCGGGGTGAGGAGAGGAGAGCCCAAATCATACCAGGCGGCCCTGAGGGTCAGTGTGTGCCTGGGTTGAGCCCAGGCTGCCTGCCCTCGCTGGGGGAAAGGGACCGGGTCACTCAAGGAAGGGCTGCTCTGGGAGGGTAGAGGGGTTCAACCACAGCGTTTCATCTTGGGGGGCTCAGGGCAGTGAAGGGCTCCTGCAGGGAGGGGAAGAAGGAGCGGGTTGGGAGGCCCTGTCTTGCTGGGCGGGCTCCTGCAGGTCAGATGGGAGAATGTGAGGAGTGGCGCTTCAGAAGTGTCACTCACAGAGCAGCCTCCAGAGAGCTAAAGATTAAGCAGCTAACCTGTGTTGGTGGGGCTTCTCTTCAGGGTTCAGAGAGCCAGGGAGGGGCAGAAATCCTGCAATGGGGTTGGGAAGAAGCAGCGACCTTACAAAGGGCAAAGAGCAGGAACAAGAAGGACACCTCAGAAGGAGGGGCCCTGCGCAGTGTTCTCAGGGAAAGACACATCCCTCCAGACACTAACGGTTCTGCCTGCCCTGTCAGCAGCCAGCCTAAGGGCTGGGACAGAGCTCAGCTGCACGGAGCTCACCTAAAAAGCAGGAGGTCCTGAGTTTGATTCCCAGCACAGCCCCCTCCCTGCAGAAAAGAAGTTGGTTTAACTGAAGATTATCACAGTGAGTGAAATAAGCTGGATCCAGAAAGACAAGTTCTCTCAAGAAAGGAAAATCTAAAAAAGATGACAAGAAACGTAGGAGACTGGAAGGTGGGATGCCTGTCATCACAGCACTCAGGAGGCTGAGGCAGGAGGATCTCTGAGTTTGAGGACCCTTTAGGTTACACAATGAGTTCAAGGTCAGCCTGGAATACACAGTGAGAATCTATCTCAAAAACAAAGCAAAACAAAACCTAGCAAGAAAGTAGGAGACCCTTACTGGATAGAGGAAGGGACAGTCCACCAGGAGGGCAGAGTGGAGGAGGGTAATGCAGGCAGGAGGACACTGAGGGCTGAGGGAGTCACTGTGCTCCACCCTCAGACCATCCCTCCGGAACCACGCTGCCCACCCCCTTGTGGCCGGAGAACAACCCCAGGAGCATTCTATCTAACCCCAGACCCAAGCACATGCAAAGCCCTTTTCTCCTCTTATTCTTGAGCCTAAGAGCCTGATTATCTGTCCCTTCGGGTGCAGCACTTAGGCTGCATGGTCCCCACCTTCGCCTCCTCCCTCCAGCCCAGTGCTGCTTTCTAAAGGGCCTTAGAGCAGGCCCTGGCTTAAATTATTTTCTGAGTTTCTTCATGATGAAAGCCCCTGAGGATTACTGACCATTTCAAAAGGACAGGAAGACGGTTTTCAATCTCTAAGTAACTTCTAAGTAAAATACTGGTAAGTAGCATGATTGATCCAATTCTCCAGACCGGGAAGGTAAAGTGTGTAAAATGCACCCAAACCCACCTTTGGGAGAAGCCTCTGCAGCACCACCCCCTTCTTGCTCAGAGCTGTAACTTTCTCTGCTTCCCAGCAAACTGCCCACACTTCCGCATGGCCCACGCATCTGGACCGAATTCTTTCACCAAGGACCAAGGAAGTGAGGGGCCAGCTCCTTGCTGTGTCCTGACTGAGTTTCCCAGTAAGTCTTTCTCCACTAAAACTCACTTGGAGGCTTTATTCCTCACTTTGGCAATGTTGGGGGTGAGCCTGGAAGGGGTATTTGGAAGGAGTGGGCACAGCCCTCAAGGCCTGGCTGGCACTGTGCAGGGAGGGAGTCTGCAATCTGGGGGGACTAGACTGGGGTTACTGCAAGAGCTGTTCATGGCCAAGCTGTCCCTCCTGTCTGCCTGGACTCACTCGTCCCTTCACTTGCCACTGTGCACAGAGCAGCACAAGGCCTTCAGGAGACACCAGGCAGGTGCAGCCAACTGACCTTGAACTTCTAGCCTTCAGAACTAGAGCTCAGTAAACCTCTTTTCTTCATAAATTGCCCACCCCTGGGTGTTCTATTAGAGGAGCAGGGATAGACTAAGATACTTCCTTAAGTGAGGGAAGCAGCAGAAATCTGTGAGACAAAGTCTTGCTCACCTTGAATTCACAGCAATCCTCCTGCCTCGGCCTCCTGAGTGCTGCCATCATAGGCATGTATGCTCAACTTATTACAGTGTATGTTTAACTATTTTATTTTGTTATTGTCAGTTAACATGAGGAAACACCCAGAGACTGAACCTGTGGGTAGCATGAGATTTAATTTCGTCTACGTATCAGCAGGCTGAAATCGGAGTGATATCAGCGAACATCTGGAGGGGAGGCTAAGTATATATGGGGTTGGGGGGGTTGTAGTCCCAAGGAATCTGGGATTTTTTTTTCTTTTGGTACTGGCAAACTCATGATCTCACGCTTGCCAGGCAGGTGCTTATGCTGCTGAGCTAAATCCCCAGCCCAGTCCCAAGGATTTGGATGGAATGTCTGAGGTCAAAGGTGCAAGGTGATTAGCATGGGTGTGTGTGTAAAACTGGGCCAGGGAGACTGTACACCCAGGCCTGGGTTTCTTTATCAGTTTTGTCTGCTGAAGGCAGCATGGATTCCTGTTGTTTCTAGAGAGCACCATATTTATTAGAAAGGTCTTTCTCAGCCAGGCCTGACAGTTCTTAGCTACTATTAATCTCTTATTGTGCTCAATTTATCAACTAAGAATTGCCACAGTTAAGTGTGCATGGGAGAAATGCAGAATACACAGGTTTGGGGCTCTCTGGAGTTGCAGCCATCCACCGTGTTTTAGTCACCTTTGCTCACTGGAACAAAATACCTGACACCTTAAATTTAAGGGAGCAGAGATGCAGTTTCACTCAGGGTTACAGAAGTTCCATGGCTGCCTGGCTCCGAGGCAAACACAGCATGGCAGAAGGGCGTGTGAAGGGAAGCAGCTCAACCCATGGGAGCCAGCAAGCAGGGTGCAGGGAAAGAGCCAGGGACCAGCCACAGTCTCCAAAGATGGAAATGCCGTGACCCACTGGACACACCCGGAAGTGTCTCCCTAATCTAGCTGTCTGTCTCGAGCCAAGCAAGCTAACAGCCAAGCCCAGCTATCACATTCCATCTAATGTCAACGTGACACCTATACACATTTCCTTAGCCACACTTAATCTCCACACAAAGACAGAACAAGGTCAGAGTTCCGCTGACATGACACGTGAGGTGAGCGAGGTGAGCTTTTCTTGGTGCAACCAAAACCACACTAATTCCTTCCACAGCAGCTCAGCTGTCCCAGCACTGCTCAGAAGTCCCTCTAAAGTCTCCTCTGAGAGGCACGGCAAACTCTCACTGTGAGCCCCTGTAAAATCCACACAGCAAAGAGAAAAAAATCCAAACAGCAAAAATGAAGAAAAACCTAAGCAGCAAGCCAGGTGTGTTGACGCACCTGTGATCCCAGCACTTGGAAGACTGAGGCAGAAGGATTGCCAAGAGTTCAAGGCCAGTGTAGGCTACATAGCAAGACCCTTTTTTCTCTTTGTTTGTTTGTTCTGTCTTTTTGAGACAGGGTCTCACTACACAGCTCATGGTGGCCTTGAGCTCACTTTGTAATCCAGGCTGGTCTCTAATTTGCAACCATCCTCCTGCCTCAGCCTCCTGAGTGCTGAGATCACAGGCATGAGCTGCCAGGCCTGGCTCTCTTCGTTCTTGTCTCTCTTTCCTTCCTTCCTTCCCTCCCTCCCTCCCTCTTTAACAGTCTTGTTCTATAATTCATGCTGAACTTGAACTCACTATGTAGCCCAGGCTGGCCTCAAACTCATAACAATCTTCTTGTCTCACACTCCTGAATGCTGGGATTACAGAAATTTACCACTACACTTGGCAACAAGACCTTGTCTCAAAAAAAAGCTGGGTGTGATGGCCCATGCCTATAATCCCAGCACTCAGGAGGCTGAAGTAGGAGGGTCTCTGAGAGTTTAAGGCCAGCTTGTGCTACATACTGAGTTTAAGGCCAGCCTGAACTGCATAGTGAAACCCTGTTTCAAAAAGAGAAAAAAAATTAAAAAATACAAACAGCACTTAATGCAAAGGATGACAGAAAAGAACAGGACCAAAGCGAGACCAAAACCCTCCAGGGAAAACATTAAATCCTGTAGCTCTATGTCCAGCAGGTGAGGCATGGGCTCTAAAGGGCCTGGATAGATCTACCCCTATGGCTTTTCTGGTTGCAGCCCTCATGGCCTCTCTCTCAGACTGACTCTGCTTACTGCCTGTGGTTTTCCTCAGCAAACATTCCATGTTCCTGGCATTTCCAACTTCCTGAGTCTCTATGATAGCTTTGGCTTCTCTACTATAGTTCATCCATTACCCTCTCGGAGGCTCCTAGCAGGGACTGTGACCCTGCTATACCACATCACCTAGCCTTCCAGACTTTCCTTTGAAATCTGGGTGGAGACCTCTGCAACCCCACAACTTTTGCAATCTGCATCTCTGAAAAACCCACACTGAAGTCTGCTGCCACCTGAGCCAGAGCTGGGTCCCCTTAGAGCATGGCTGCAGCAGCCTCTGAGTGCTAGATGACTGAAGTTGGGGTATACTTTCCTTGGCAGCTCTGAATATACAGGGTACCCTGGGGCTCTCTTCTCAAAGCAAAATCTTTCAAAGGAATTTATCTTTTACACATTAAGCCTGTGATGGGTGGGGCCTGACCAATTCCCAAAATGTTCTAAGTCACACACTGGGAGCCTGGACTGTATCTCCAGTAGATAAGGAGAAGGATGGCATTCTGTAGACATCATCTCACTTAATCCTCTCAGCAGCTCTTTGAGGGCTGGATGTTAAGACACTTGAGAGTCAGAGAAGTAAGGTCCTAAATCAAGATCCACTGCTAGCGAATGGCTGAACTGAGATTTGAACTAGAGGCTGTCTAGCTTCAGAGTTCTCTGTCCTCATCCACACATATGATATGAAAACATGAGAACACTGGTCAGTTAGCAACCCAGACCCTTCCTCAGTTTTATCTGGCAACACCCCTGATTTTTGAAACCACAAAGAAGGTCACTTTTCTTTATTTTCCAGCATCCCCAATCTCACAGCATGGTGTGTGGGAAATCGGAGAGTCTTGTCACCTCTGTATGGTGTCTTGGCTCCCCACCAAAGAATGTCTAGGGCCACCATGCCAGTGATCTCTAGCCATGGTGTTCTCAAAAACCAGTTTCTGGGGGGAAAAGAGAATCTAGATCTCCAGGCCTCTGAGAGATCCCTGAGTGATCATCCCTTCCCAGGGCAACAGGGACAGTCTCCCTGATTTGCTGTGCCATTCCAGGAAGAGTCAAGGAGGGACCCCGACTAGCAGGCATCTCTTGTTCCAAGAAGGTGAGGCCTGAGCTGTCCAGTCTGACCTGAGGTAGGTCGAGTCCTTGGGGAAGCTCAAAGCAGACTTAGGCCAGATGCCTTCTCAGCCAAAGCTGGAGCCTTCACCAGATTCAGCTGATCCCTCCTCCTTTCCAGCCTGAAAACACGAGGAGGCAGGGCAATGCCCGTAACAGAAGATCCAGTTCAGCTCTGTTGGATGCCACGGTGCTGGCAGAGGACTTCTTTTACTTTCTCCACAATGGTCTCCACCTCAGCCATGGCCCCGAGACCTGGATGCAAAGTTCTCCTGTGGCCTATGCTTGCCTGGGAGCCCCACCCAGGGACCTAGGACAGGTGTGAGAAGCCCCTAACAGTGCGTGTGCCAGGCACTTTGCACCACCACCTTCTTTATCCTAATCCTCAGAGACACAGGGATCAGTGCTCCCACCCTCCAGCCAGGAGAAGACAGACACAGTGGGCCAGGATGACAACTCAAAACCGAGCCCCTCCACACCCTGGGCAGTGACCTGCTGGGGCACCCACCTTGGTCTCCACATACCAGCTTCTTGGCCACACAGGGAACCTCGGTGTAGCCAAAGGCCTTGAGCTGGCCCACCTGCTGCGCAGTGACCGGGTGCTCCCACATGGCTGTGTTCATGGCGGGGCAGAAGAGCAGGGGCTTGCTGCGGTCCCAGGCCCGGATGACACAGGTCTGGGAAGAAGGGGTGTCCTGCTGCTCGGCACTACCCCTCCCTACCCATTCCAAAGCCTCCACTAATCTCCCACTCCTGGCCAGCAGCCCAGGCACAGGCTCGGGACGACAGGACATGCCTGTCCCTCAACCAACGCCTGCACTGGCTGACCCCGCCCTGGGAAGCCCCCCTGAGTCTGAGCCTAAGTCTCCTCCCCACTGGCTGTCACCTCTTAGGTAAGAGCAGCTCTGGGGAACAGGGACTGGCTTTGGGGTCACCAGGAAGCTGGGGACTGACTACTCATGGGGGAGAAGGGTACCTGGCACCAGCTTTACTTCTTTTTTTTTTGGTACCGGGGATCGAACTCACAACCTAGTGCTTTCCAGGCAGGCACTTGTGCCACTGAGCTAAACCCCCAGCCCCGATTCCCCTTCCCTCCCCCTCCCCCTTCTTCTTCTTCTTCTCCTCCTCCTCCTCCTCCTCCTTCTCCTTTTCCCTACTTCTTATTATTCTATATTTTTTGAGACAGGGTGTCACTATGTAGCCCAGGCTGGCCTGTTCACTCTTGGTGAGCCACCTGCCTCAGCCTCCTGGTTGCTCAGATTACAGGCATTTGCTAACATAGCCAGGTACCAGCTTTACTGTTGAGCCAAGAAAACCCTGGTAATTAAAGGTCCAACATGTGATAAATGCCTTTCACATGTCATCTTAGGAACCTTTACCTGGTCCCCATAAGGAAGGTGCTGAACCCTCTCATAGATAGGCAGCTGTGGGCCCTGAAGGATGCACAACTGTGCAAGGCCACAACTGGATGTGAACATGGCCCCAGATACCTGTCACACTGGGCTTCCAAGGCTGGGCTGTCCCTAAGTCTCTGGACCAAGTCACAGGCCAGGGCCCAGTGAGCTCACGGAGCTCAGTGCTGTGGGCCTTGGAGTCCTGTGGATCTGAGTGCTCTTCTCTCACTGTGATAACAGGCCATTTAATGCCAGGGCCCAGCTTCCTCTCTGTAAACAGTCCCCTGGACAGGCGGCTGAGAGCGCTGCATGCAGCATGACTGCTTTCAAAGCTCAGCACAGGGCTGGGCCCTGGACAGCTCCTGTCTGGTCTCCAGGCACAGACTTGTGGGGTTGGGGCTGCCTGCAGGACAAGGGAGTTCCCCAGGGAGACAGGGCTGGAACCTCCTCCCGGAAGTGGAGTCCATCTGGGAAAAAGAGGGAGAGCCCAGGGTATGAGGTCTGGAAGGGGCCATGCCTCCCCTGGGACAGCGAATGGCCTCAGGGTCTGGCCACTTACTTCAGTGCCCCTGCTGCTTTCCCACCAAGTTCCCTCAGTGCACACCCAGGCTAGGAGTTGACAGTTTCTGTCATACTTCCTCTTGGCTCCAGGCCACATGCTGCTTAGTAGAGGCCACAGGTCCCTGGAAGCCCCTGACTACTGTGGGGGGCAGGGCTGGGCAGCCGGGCCAGGGCTCTGAGCAGAAACCCCACAGCTCCGCCTCTCCCTGCGGCTCCTCACCCCAGTCCCAGCACTTCCTGAACAAACCGCAGCAGGAGGGAGGAGGGGACCTGGTTCCCACAGTCAGGGGATGGGTGCTGGGCCAGCACCCTGCGGTGTGCCCTTGGGAATCCGCTAGGCGGTGAGGGGGCTGGATCCATACCCACAGACCTGCAGTTTGAGGAAGTCACCTTCCCTTCCTCCTCTGATTGAGCATTCAGCACAAACTGGGCCCTGGGGCCTGAAGGCTGAAGTTGCCAGATGCCAGACTGCTCTCAGGTTACTCCAAGTTTCAGGTACCAGCAAGAAAGGATCTGAGGGTCAGGGATTTAGCTCAACAACATAATCACCTGCCTGGCAAGCATGAGGTCGTGAGTTCGATCCCTGGTACCAAAAAAAAAAAAAAGAAAGAAAGAAAGAAAGAAAAAGAACAGAAAGGATCTGAGAAGAGGAAGCCAAGCTTCCTGTCCTGGATGGATGGGACTCCATGGAGAGGAGACCCAGCCGTGCACCAGGATAACAGCAGCTCAAAGGCTGCACCCTCCATGAGGCTGGGAAACATTTGTGCTTTCCAGGGAAACCTTTAGTCACTCCTGGGAATGTGTCCCACTGCCCAGCCATCCTGGAGGAGAGAACCCCGGGGCTCCAGGGGTGATGGCAGCTTCAAAGAAGAAGGGAAAGCAGGCTGGGCTCCACTTTGAGGCTGGTCTGTGCAGTCTCACTAGGGGCAGGGTGGGCAGCGGGCTGGGTGCAGAGGTGCCAGGCATCCATTCTGACCTGCTTCCTCCCGCCAGGGTGGCCACACCTCAGCCGTGCCTCCTCCCCACTCCCGGCCCCGCCATATGGTTGTGCCCCTCTGGTCACACTGTGTTCCTGTCATCGTCGGGCTCCCTGGGAAGCATCTCAGGAGCCCATGGACAAGCAGCCAAGAGCACCAATCCCACCTCTACCCCTCCAAATCCTGACCCAGCTTCAGGATTCACCCTCATCATGGCACTGACTTCTAACACTCTTGCATTGACCCGCAGAAGTATAAGTTCTTTCCCACAGCACGTGTGGCCCCACTTATCCAGTGCCCAGCAGATGCCCAGGCCTGACGGCAGCCATTGAAAACCACACCACTCTCTAGGAGACAGTCTTCTCCTGCCTGAGTGGGGCTCAAACCCTTTCTGCCCAGACTGAGCACTCCCAGTGTCCTCAGTGTGACGCAGGAGGTGAAAGCTCAGTCATTGGGCTCTAGTCACAGAAAGGGGCAAGAGGACAGCCATCCCCCAAACCTTCCCAGAATGCTCTAACAAGCAAGAAAGTCCTCAGAGGGCCAATGCCTGCTTGTACAGCTAGACACATCTGTCTCTTCTATCAGTGTCCCCTAACATGGGAGAAACCGAGTCTGGACTCTTGGATGTTACAAGAAAGCTGGGTGCGCACTCGGTCTGCAGGAGGCAGTGGACACCCCTATTAGATTGCCCCCACGTACCCAGATCCAAGGAGAGGGGGAGGAGTGGGTTGAGGACAGCCTGTGATGGAAGACATCGGAGGGCAAGGGCACTGGACACCTCAGCAGCACCAAGGCACCCAGTCCATCCGTCAGGCTGGATCTTCTGCCTGATAGACGGTGGGTGGTGCAAGTGCAAGGGGGCGCAGGGCAGGGGGCTGCACTGTCCTGAGCAAATCTGGGTCCCACGGTGACAAGGATGCTTGGGGAGGGATGAGGGTGTCGGGGAGTCACTCACAAGCAAGTTGTCGCAGATGCCACTAGCCACCTTCCCCAGAGTGTTGGCGTCCAGAGGAGCCACCAGCATGAGGTCTGCCCATCGCCGCAGTTCAATGTGCAGAACAGGATCAGAGCGGTGCTTCCACATCTGGGAAGGAGGACAAGGTCCCGGAAGGCCATGCTCAGTGCGGTCTGGAACCCAGGGGCTAGTGTGACTCGCCACCTGAATCACCCCACCCCCTTTTCTGTGTGTGTTTTTGTTTTTGAGACAGGATCTCACTATGTAGTGGAAGCTGGCTTCAGACTCACAGAGATCTTCCTGCTTCTGCCTCCAGAGTGCTGGGATGACAGACGTGTGTCACTACGCCCAGTGAAACATCATGTCTTCCTGTACCTAGGCTGGCAAGCAGCGGCCATGCAGCCACAGCCCAACAGAATCCAGACTTGCGGAAACAAATGCCCCTTGTCCCGCTGAGCTATTCCCTTTATGGTCTGGTTTTCAGAGAGCTGACATCTGGCAGGGAACCCCGGGCGGCTGCAGGAGGCGGAGGTGGGGAGGTAGCGGGAGGCTTGGGCTGTCCCAGCCAGCAGAGGGCTGGGGAGGGGCGCCCGAGGCTGGGAATGTTTAAAAAGCCTGGCAGTGAGATCCCCAAGCAGAAGCCCTGGGAAGCCAGGCCTCACCGCAGCCACATGGCCAGGATGGTGGGAACAGAGTGCTCTGTGGTCTCATCAGCCCGATAAGCACAAGGACACTCAGCTCCAGACAGCCAGAGCTGAGCTCTGCAGGGCGGGAGGGGACAAAGGAGCAGGACAGATGTTCTGTGTGTCATGGCTGCCAACTGACTCAACGCCCAGTCCACCTGCTCAGGCCACCAGGACCATGGGCTGCATGACTGTCCTGGAGATGGATACGTGATGGCTCTCAGCCCAGGTCCAGCACTGACCTCCCACTCATCGGTGTCACTGTAGAGGGTGACAGGAACGTCCTGGGGGCTGTAGAAATGCTTGGCTCTCTCTGTTGTGACCACTGTAACTTCCAGCTGTCACCAAGAAACGGGAGAAACTGTTATTGGAAGCACACAGGCCTGGAGGCCACACAGGGCTGGGCAGGCAGCCACTGTCCTTACTGGCTGGCAAGGAGGAGGACTTTCCCGCCTGGTTGGCCCTATTGTTTGTACAGCGACTTCTGCTGTCACCCAAAGGTCAGGCCCTACCAGGTGTGGCTGTTTCACTTCCCCATGGTGGGTGGCTGAGGGATGAGTCACCGAGTGCGAGTATAGTCACCACCACCACCACCACCACCACCACCACCACCACTGAGTGCCCAAGTATAAAAGGCGGCGGGTGTGGCCACTCTGCAGTGAGGCCAGAGATGGCAGAGAAGCCACCCGAGGCCCCAGGGGACAGAGCAGCTATCCCTTCACTACTTCCAAGAATAAGGCCTTGCAGGTACAGGCTGCAGACAGGTTCCAGGAGTACCAAGCTGTAGGCCCCACAGCACTCCCTTACCAAGGGTGAGAGGTCATCTGCTCCCCAGGGAGGGTCCCTGAGAAGCAGCAACTCCAGAGAGGGCCCAGGTGGCTGTGTCACTTGAAAACAAGGAATCAGACTAACAAGAGGCAGGAGGTCCAGGAAGCCATGCCTGTGGGCACCACTGAGGCAGACAAGGACATCTGTCCAGGAGAAGAGGACCATGGCTGCCTCAGTGAGTCCCTGGGAACCCAGTGCATGGCAGGGGCAGTCTGCAGGGACACCGCAAGGCCCGCACAAGGCGCTACATGTTGTTGAGCTCATACATAAGCTGTGAGATTTCACACGGGAAATTTGATGTCCTGACTTCTCCTGAGCTACACAGCGAGACGCCATCCTAAACAAACCCCCTCCCCCCAAAAAACAAATACTCCCTAACAACAAATAAAGCAAAAACCAAAACACCACAAAACAAAAGAACCCCAAAACCAGGCATGAAATAGAAAAGGGTGTATGTAGGTGCCAAGGACTGACTGGTTCTGGGGACGTGGCAAGGCAAACACCCGGCCCACATCTCCCCCTAGTCCTTTTTGTCTTGATTCTCACTAAATTCCTTAGGCTGACCGGGAATTTGCAATCCTCCTGCTTCAGCCTGCTGAGTAGCTGGGATTACAGGCACATATCACCACACTCTGCTACAAGCAATGCTTTCTTGTTTTTTCTTCTGTTTGTTTCTGGAGACAGGGTTTTGCCGTGCAGCTCTGGCCAGCCTTGAACTCACTTTGTAGTCTAGGCTGGCTTTGAACTCCTAGCTGCTCCTGCCTCAGTCTCCTGAGTGCTGGGATCACAGGCACGCACCACCATGCTTGGATGAAACTTTCCTCAGTAAGATTTTTGCTGGTTGTAAACAGGCTGATGGTGTCTTGAATCAGTCTTGGAAGTTGTCCTAAAATTCCATCAAAGGTCTCACCCAAATCCAAAAATACTTTGTCACATCCCCAGCTAGAACTGATGCGCCTCCTTTCTAGTGAGCCTGACACAGTGCTCATGATGACTGCTCCCTAGCAATCTGCAGGCTCCTCTTCTGCCTTCTTGATAAATGGACAGCAATCCTCTCCATCTCTGGCCCCCAAATGTCCCCATACATCCCCAAAGCCACCAGCCATGACTCTGTGACCTCAGCACCCAGAACTGAACTTGCCTGGGTCAAATGAACATCCAAACTTATTTTAGGTCCCTTTTATCACTATCCTACCTTTTTGACCTCAAAGGATGATCCCAGTACTCAGGAGGCTGAGGCAAGAAGATCTCCACAAGCTTGAGGCTAGCATGGCCTATGTATAAGTTCAAGGACAGTCTGGACTACACAGTAAGACTCCACACTCCCACACCCACAAAAAAAGAGCTAGGTATGGTGGCCCATGCTTGTGTAAGTCTTGCCACTTATAAGGCTGAGGCAGGAGAATTTCAAATTCAAGGTCAGTCTGGGCAACTTAGCAAGATTTTGTTTCAAAAAAATATAAAGGGCTGGGCATAAAGCCCTTTATGGGTAGGGTATTCCTGGGTTCAATCTCCAGTACTAAAAAAAAAAAAAAAAGAAAAAAAAGAAAAATGATAGAGAAAAGAAGAAAGAGATCACTTCCATTTGTCATCTCCTCTGCTAATGTCACACTGGCCTTCACCTCCAGATACTGATTCCATTCTTTTCTTTTCCTTTTTTTTTTTTTTCTGTTTTGATTTTGAGCCAGGCTATGTAGCTCAGGCTGAACTTGAACTCACAGTGATCCCCTTGCCACCCCCACCCCCAGCCCAGTGCTCTGGTCCTTGGTCTTAGTTTCCATGCTGCCTCCTGGCAGCACAGAGGGGTCATGGGGCAATGCGAACAGCCTGTGCAAGGCAGGGCCTCCAACATCCCTCCCTGATCTGGACAGACAGCCACATCTTCGGTGGTGACCCAGGGGAGCAGTGGCCAGGTCCTGGCCGGTTCTTCTGGTTTTTGACAGATGCCACTGGACCCAACTCATCAGCCCTCTGGCCTGGATCTTGCATTGTCTCTCATCCAAAAGGGCCTGGCAGCTGAGGGCTGGGCCCTGGGTCTGCACACGTTGAGAAACGGTGTCATGCTACTTTTGAGGTCATAAATCACCCAGATCATTCATTTATTTATGTGACTTTTCCAGTCATCGCTGGACCCTCTGCAGTGCAGGGACCCTCCCAGGCCTTCTCGGCTTCTCCAGTGTTCTGCAAGCAGCATAAGCAGAGCTGGGCACCAAAGGGTTCCTGAGGGTCACTCCCCATTGGGAGATGCCAGGACAGTTGCATATGTGACACTTCTACCGGGAAGCTTCCTGTGTGACAGGCCTGGAGCCAGCCAGACCTCATTACATCAGCTGCCTGCACTTTGTCTAGCAGTTCTAGAAACAACTTCCCAAAACCACTCTGTGAGTTTGGTCTTCTGTTCTCTGCTGAAGAGATGGCAAGGATTTTGATCTGGCTGGGTGTGGTGGTGCACACCTGTGATCCCAGAACTCTGGGAGGCTGAGGCAGGAGGACTCAAGTTCCAGCCTAGCCTAGGCAATTTAGGAATCTGCCATGTTTATCTTCTTGCCTGAGCTTGTAGGCTGCTGGCAGAGGGCCAAAGGAGACCAAGTTCAATACCCAAGGCCACTGCTGCCCAGAACCAACCTGGGGTGCTGGTGTCAGGGCCCCACAGAAAGTTTCAGGACACTGCTGGTGGCTTTTCTCCCCAGCTGCCAGTCTATAAGGCTTGTGGCAAAGTCCACGCCTCCTCCCTGCCCTCAACATTCTCAGCTGGGTTGATGGCACTCCAGGGACACCTGGTGAGTCAGGAGCATCATATGCCAGGGCTACAGAAGCACCCAGCTCCCCTCCGCTGGCACCCACTGCTCCCTGGCCAAGTAGACCTGGGCATACTGGAGGGAGGCATACATCTGGGATATGCTGCTCCTGGGGGTGAGCCAGATAGGACCTGGGGGCTCAGCACTTGAGGGTGTGGGGGGCATCCCCAGAGATCAACACCAAGCAATCCTGATAGATATACAGCTAAGCTGGGTAGAAATATATAGGCAGTCGTGCAGTGCTAAGCCCTGGAGGGAGTCAGTCCGGAGGATGAAAATATATTGCAGCTGTAGCTGGCGGTGCATCTCCAAGGCCAGGCCTCAAGATAAAGACAGAATGACGAGGCCTACAATGACTTCCCAGGGGATAAGCAATAAATTGAAGATTATGCTATAATTGGTATCCCATGGTCCATTGAGGTCTAGATAGCCATCAGTTGCCCAGGTGGGTACCAGGGACCTCCTGATCCATCCCTTCCAAAACAGGTCTTTGTTCTTCCTATGTGTATTTGCTACATGACCTGCTACCCTACTGGATCAATATTACTAAGTGACTATGCTTGTAATCATATTGGTTGATCATAGTTTTGACCCGTATTTCACCCACCTCGAGATTTTGCTCTATAAAACTTTCTCTGTAAAGTGGGGTTCACAGCAACCCACTTTTAGGTCCTCTCCTATCTCTCAGGAGCTATTTCTCTTGATAAATCTTTTCTATAGTTAACTTGCATTGTCAGTTAGAATCCATTCTTTGATTTGGGGGAACATGAACTTAGCATCTCTGACATGTAGTAGATTGGGAGTTACATTATGTCCCTGTATCACCGGGCTGGCCCTGGTCAGCACAACACATAGGACCCTGCAGCACAAAGCCAGGGTGATGAGATGTCCCCTGCATGATGGGTGGGATGGGGGCCACATGGGGTGGGGGTGCTGTCTCACCAGCTCCGACACCCACAGCATGGAGAGGGAGGGTGGACAGGAAATACATGCTGTCAGGCACTTCTTCCAGCCCTGGTCTGTGCCTGGTCACGGGTATAAGAGACACTGTCATCCATGTGTTCCATCCCCAGCCCACATGTCCCAGGAGGCCAGGCAGCAGGTCTCTCCTAACTCAGGGGCCTCTGGCTCTAAGCTGCTGCAAAAGTGGACTGTCTTCCCCGCTGGGCCAGCGGGCTAGGGGACTGGGCACCTCCCTCCTGGGAAGCTGGGTCAGCACACCCCATGTGCAGCTGCAGGGCTGGAGGAAGTGGCGGGTGCCGTCCCCCAGTTCAGCTGCCCATCTGTTTCCTGGGCCAGGTCTCCTGTCCCCACACACCCAACAGGAAACCCACTTGCTCCGGGTCATGGGAAAGAAGTGTGTGGTTCCCGGCTCCCTGGAGGCCCTGCAACCCTTCCAGGCCTCCTGTGCTCAAGGTTCCAGACAGCAGTTCCCACCCACAGTTCTAGGTACAGGAGGAGGTGGCTGCCCCTGGTGACACTGCCCCCAAAGTGACTGTGCCCAGTCTCAGAGCAGCCGCCAGACCCTGCTTATCCAGGCCTGGGGACAGGAGGGGGTGACTTTCAGGCTAGAAGTTTGGGGAAACTGAAAAAAAACAAAACAAGCCTTCCTGGCCCCTGCCAGAGGGCCCCTTGAGGTCATCTGTGGGTAAGCAGTGCCCCCTGCTGGGAGTGTCAGACACAGTGCCTGGGCTGCACCACATAGAAGGCTGCAGAGGAGGACCTGTGGAAAGGGGTCTGGGCGGGGGAGATGTGAGGGGAGGGAGGGGAAGGGGGGTAAAAATGATCTAGATTCAATTATATATATATGTGCCAAATCCCCATGATGAATGTCATTATGCATTACAAACATGAATTAATAAAAGAAAGAAAAAGTATAGTCTGAGCCCAGAGGCTGAACCACATTTCCCAAAACCATGTCCAATAACATGAACAGGGTCGAACATGAGCCGCAGTTCCTGGTCAGGAGTCTAAAAGCGGGGTAAGAGCCAGGTCAGGTGGTGCACGCTCATGATTCTGGCACTCTGGGAGGCTGAAGCAGGAGGATCACAAACTAGGCAACTTAGCAACTTAGTGGACCTGGTCTTAAAAAAAAAAATTGTGCCAAGCATGGTGGCTCACACCTGTAATCCTAGCACTCAGGAGGCTGAAGCAGGAGGATCATTGTGAGTTCAAAACCAGCCTGGGCTACAAAGTAAGCTTAAGGCTAGCCTGAACTGCATATCAAGACTCTGTCTCAAAAGACAAAAAAAAAAAAAAAGTAATAAAGCCATGTGAGTTGAAAGGAAGGCTTCTGCATGGGCTCTGAAAGGCAGGAGGAGCAGAGGCAGTGGAGCTGATGGGCTCCGTGAGGTCCACAGGGACACTGACCCCATGGGCTCTGAGGCCAGACCAGGAAGTAAAGCCACTGCCTGTCAGAGTTCACTGTTCCAGGCTTGGCACTTCGGCCCCCAACCCCACACATAAAACTAACCTAAGCTGAGGCTGCTTGGCCAGGAATGATGGGTAAAGTCCCTCATCCAGTTCATGGTGGTGACTTTGGGGACATCTCTGAGATCTGAGCCAGCAGTTTGGGACCAGAGCTGTGTGCTGCAACCAGGAGCAATCACAGTATGGTATTCACCAAAAAGGGTCAGGACCACTTCAGACAGGGTGAGAGAGGTGCTGGAGATCTGCTATACTTCCTGGCCTCTCTGCCATGGGACCTCAGGAATTAGAGCCAGGAGAGAGGCACCCAGCTCCACAGTGATGGCCTCCCACACCACAAAGCTAATCTCACACCTGCTCATCCTGTGCAGGGGTCTCTGTCCCATGGGTGGCCCCTGTGCAACCACTCAGAGGATCTGGACAGATGCCACTATCAGGAACAAGAAAATGCCATGCACTAGAGAGGAAGGGGCTAGCCTTGGGGGCCACTGAGTCATCCAGAAGGAATACTCACCCCAGGAATGTCCAAAAGCTGCGATACCAGAAGGGGCAACTTCAGGGCAGCCACACTGCCAGTGACACCCACAAGAACATGGAATTTCCTCTCCACCTGGGGTGTGATGGCCGGACTGGAGGCCCATGGTTCCATGCGGGGTCTGGTGGCTTTGGGTTCCTGAAGCCCACAGAGCAGGGGCTCCAATAAGCAATGAGAACTCAGGAACTGAAGAGAAACAAAGGGCATCCCCTGAATTTACATGTTCAACCAGGAGGCAGGCAGAACACTGGCATGAGACCCTGCCACAAGCTGGGCTGCCAGGGGATGCTCATATTATGGTCAGCTAAGCTAGACAGAAATTAACAGGTGGTCATAAAGGGAGCCAGCTCTTGAGGGAGTCAGTGAAGAGGGTGAGACACATCAAGGTCATGTTTCTTTTTTCTTTTTTTTGGTACTGGGGATTGAACTCATGACCTTGCACTTGCTAGGCAGGCACTTAAGCCACTGAGCTAAATCCCTAGCCCAAGGGTGAGACACATCAAAACTGGGGCTGTGGGCAAACTTAAAGAGAGCCAAGGCTTCCCTGGCCTGCAGGCCTCCCTGGAGATAAATAGCAGCCTGAGATTGTACTGTAATTAGCACCAACTGGGCCAGTGAACCCAGCTAGGCATCAGACGCACGGGCGGGTGACCAGAACACACTGACCCACACTCCCATCCCTTTCCAGGGATGCTTTGGTTCCATCTATGTCAGAAGTGACAGATAAGCCAAGGTTAATGATGCCTTGCCATATAGCCTGGCTACATGCCTCACTTCCCTACAGGCTCAATAGTAGCTAAGCTGCTACACTTGCAATCTTATAGGTTGATTACATTATGAATCTGCTGTATAAAATACCCTTGGATAAAGAACCTCTGTTGCAACCCCCTTTGGGGAACACTTCTGTCTGGTAGGAGCTTTCTCTCAGTAAACTTTTCCCACTCTTAACCTTTGTCCTTGAATCTATTCATTATCTGGAAACACCAACTCAGCACATCTGACATCTCACAGGTTGAGAGTTACTATCTTGTGACACCCACAGTGGGTAAGAAAGGCAGACCCTGACTACAATCCCAGCATTTGGAAGGTTGAGGCAGGAGGATCACCTTGAGGTCAAGGACAGCCTGGGTTACACAGTCTGCACTATATAGCGAGACCCTATCTCAAACGAAGTCTGAGCTACAGAAAGAGCTGACAGGCAAGCTGGTTCCAGGCCTGAGAGCTGTGATCTCTGAGCCTCAAGGACCCAGGGTCCCAGCCAGGCAGTTGAGCTACAGCTCGAAAAGTGCGACCTCAGTCCTTTAGAAAGAAGGGTGCAGCTATCATGTTCATACTTTGACTATACATGCTCTAATTTCTCAGAAAATTTGTTCTTGCCTAGAGGAAGCTAAACCCCAAGTAATCATGCAGATAAAACCAGTAACAAATATGCTAGATTCCTTTTACTGGGATCCACTAGATCCCAGAGAAAGGGTTATATGACACATATCAAGGCCTTAACTAACTATATTCAGTGGGTTTTAAATGACACCTCAGCTGGTCTCTCCTAAATACTTAGTGAGGGCTGGGGGTTTAGCTCAGTGGCACAAGTGCCTACCTGGCATGCATGAAGTTGTGAGTTCGATCTTTGGTACCAAAATAAGTAAATAAATAAATGAAACTTAATGAGACAAGTGATTCTCCAAAATTAGACATTCTAACAGCAGCACAGGATATACTTATGCAATTGTAAAACCTGAATGTCATGTGTGTATTCCTGATCCTTCTAATATTTCAATAGCTATTCAAGATACTAGATGACAAATCAATGACCTTATCCTTATCCTCTTTATAGGAACTCATTACTGGCTCCTCTTGGTGGAAATCTTTGTTGACACTATTCATAATTATCCTGTTGGTCCTATTGTTTGGCCCATGCATATTTGTTTCTCTGGCTTTATCTCCTACAGACTAAAAGCTATAAACCTAACCAAGATGAAAATGCCTGGTGTCTATTGAGGGCCTTAAGAGTGACTCTCTGTAGAGTATCTCTGCCTGCCAATCAACAGCTATGTCTCTTCAGCCTCGGGAAGCCAGATGGGTCACTGCCCATTACTTCCTCACAGCAGTTTGGGTTACTTCTTCCAGAGGGGTGAATGCTATAGGCAATTAAATTAGATAAAATATTATAAGCAGTCAGAGTTGGGTCCTAGAAGGAGCCAGTGCCAAACACAAGATACCTTGCAACTGTGGGGCGGCTGACACGTCCCGCTGTGGGCCACACCTCAAGACAGAAAATAAAACACATGTACCCACATACTTCCTAAGGATATGCATCAGAGGCTGGGCGTGGTGGCTCACGCCACCTGTGATCCCAGCACTTGGGATGCTGAGGCAGGAGGATTGTTGCGAGTTAGAGACCAGCCTGGGCTACAAAGTGAGCTCAAGTCTAGCCTGAACTACACAGTGAGACCCTGTCTCAAAAAGACAAAAAAAAAAAAAAAAAGGATACACATCAGAGATTGATATTCTAAACAGTTATCACCTTGATTTACCTGAGCAATTATACTAGTAATCTTACTGGTTGACCATAGTTCTATCCCGCCTCATGCCCACCTAGTGATTTCCCATTTTCTCCACCTTGCACCCACCTCCCATGAAGGATTTGCTCTATAAAAATCCTAGAAAAGGCAGGGTCTTTGGCAACCCACTCAGGACCCCTTCTGTCTCAGACAGAAGCTTTCTTTCCCCCAATAGATTCTGATTAAAAAAAAAAAAAAAGAGGGGGGCAGGGCTGGGGTGTAGCTCAGTAGCAGCGCTCTTGCCTAGCACGTGAGGCCCTGAGTTCGACCCCAGGCAGGCGCACACGCAGGCACACACACACCACACAGAAGGGCAAGCGCGCACACACACAAACACACACCACAGAGCCGATCACAGCTCCAGCCACCCGCCTCCCGCCTCCCGCCTCCAGCCTCCGGCGCTGGCCGACTCAGGAGCTAGCTAACCACTCAGCCCCCATCCCTGCTCACCCCACCTGATGCCTGAAAGGGAAGGCCCCAAATGTCGCGATACTTCACTCGCTCTTCCCAAGGATGCTGACACACAATATCGCGAGAGCACTGGGCCGGTACGAGGCCGCAAGCCTTCTGGGAGTTGTAGTCCATCTCTCTGCCAGCAAGAAGTAGTCCACTGGGTGAATTTTGACACAAATCCTGGCTCTGTTCTTTGTATTCTCCGGAACTCTTGCCAAGGCCTGGCTTCACTGCCCAAACCCCTCTCCTCATCCCACACACTCAAGTATCTAGGACGTGGGCGCTTCACACTGTATTTACCATGTCTCATCTGATAAATCCAATGCCACTGTGCTGGGGGGACAAACAGGGATGCAGTAAATTCTAGCCCAGGGTCCTCCATGAGGAAGAAGAGCAATATGTCCTAAGCAATATGTCTGGCAGAAATGGCTATGAGGGAGTTGCTTGAGGTGGATCTTCCAGGTTGACTAAGACAGAAGGCCAGAGCAGCTTTCCAGGCAGAGGCCACAGCACCAGCCAACAGAAAGTGGGTGGATTTCCTGCCTCCACAATGTCCAGCATTCAAGACTCCAGGACTTTTACTTCATCAGGCTGCTCACCCTGCAATGGGGTGTCCGCATGAGCACTGAAGGGCTCCGAGCTCCTCTTCTGCCTTGCCCACAGCAACCATCTTCACATTGATGGCAAATCTTTTAGAGATGTGTTGCCCAAACTACAGTGCCAACACTGTAATTAAACCTAAATACTGAGGTTTTAGTATAGAAAAAACAGTTCACAGCTTGGTGTGGTGTTGCATGCCTGTAATCCCAGCACTCTGAGGCTGAGGCATGAGGACTGCTTTGAATTTGAGGCCACTGGGATAAAAGAAAAAAACAAAACAAAAACAACAAACAAACAAAACCCCTGCATATATTGATATCTTTTGTCTTTAAAAGAAAAACAGCATGCATGCTATACGTTCATTGCCACTGATCCACACCAAGCCAGCCCCACACCAAGTCCCAGCCTTACTCCCCTCCTCTAACAGGCAGGAGCCTCTGAGGAACTGCAAGGCCCACTCAAGGCCACCTCAGAGAAAGAACCATGCAGAGCTGTGTGACTTTTGGTGCCAGGTAATGAGTGACAGCCGCCCAACCTCCATGTACCTGCCCTGCAGCCCACAGCAAGGCCCTGTGCAGGCCCCATTAAGATACATGACACAGAGGACACAGGACCACATGTTCCCTTTATTACGGTTCACTCGGTTACCACAGATAGATGCATTGGCTCAGGCAGGTCAACTGCCAGCCAGGGAATGGTCTGTGTCTCCCGGAAACGAGGAGGGCAGTAGGCACCAGGAGAATGCAGAAGCAGGCCTCTGGCTGGCCACAGACCCGCAGATCCCAGAACCACTGGGCCCTCCTCCCGCTTCCTGGGCCAAGCTGGGCCCATGCCTGGCCCCATAGCTCACATGGGTTCCCTCCCAGGAAGTGCATAGTTGCTGGGAGGTGCAGCATCCCAGGGCCTGAGCGAGCCGGGCCGGGTGCAGGAGACAAGCTTTCCCCAAGGCAGCGCCAGGCCTGGCCATGTAGGTCTCAGCCAGGAAAGAGGAGTGGGACAGAAAATTGATTGAAGGTGGCATCCAACAAATTGCAAATGCTAGGCTGGTAGGTGGACCACAGAACTTCAGAATGATCAGAGGGACAAAGGGAAAGGGAGTCAAAAGGACTGGGGTAAGCAGAAGGAAAGGAGAGGAAGGGCCCGGGACCTAGAGTCTGGGATAGCTGCTCTCCAGAGGGAATGGCAGAAAAGAGAACCAATCACAGCATGGGGCTCAAGCTGAGTGACTATCAGGAAGAAGACTCTGTGGAGGACCTGTGCTCCTCTCAGAGGGAACAGAAGCCACTGGAAAACCCAGGTACTGAGCTCCACATGGAGCCAGGGCACCTGTCCAGTTAGCCGGGGAGGTGGGGTCCTCTGTCAGAACAAGGAGGGTGGGGACAGGCAGCTGCTCCCTAGATGAGCACCCTACCACCACCCCCTCACCCTTCCTCAAAGCAGCAGCCACCCTTGCTTGGAACAGAACAGGCTCAGGCCTGGACTCACTCCCTGGAAGTAGGGTGAGGAAAGGCCAGGAACCAAATCCTGCAGGTAGGGAAGGACAACTTAGCTGGATGTGGACAAACAAAGCTAAACTAACCCCTCCTGCTCACTCCTCCAGAATCCCTCTCCTGGCCTTTGTGCTTACAGTAGGGATGGTGCTTGGCACTTTTTCCTGGGCCTAAGTGCAAATGCCCAGGGCTGCCCTGTGGCTGGGAGCAAGTGGGGTAGAGACACAGCTGTCTCCCTGTCCTCTGAGCTCCCCTCCCTCCTGCCAATCTAGCAGAAGAGCTATACTTCCAGGAACCCAGCCATCATGAGACAGCCTAGAAGCCTTGCAGGCCAGGGCCGGCCAGTCTCTGCCAGGGACCCGTGGTTATCTACAGTCTCTGCTCCAGCTTCGAGGTATGGGTGACACCTGCCCAGTGAGACCCAGCTCTTCAGAGAAGGCAGAGGGGGTGTGAGGAGGTGATGGGGGCTCAATCGAGGGGGCTAGAGGCAGAGATGGGGAAGGCATGGGAAGGAAAGGGTGAGCCTGCCTCTGTAACTAAGCTGAGAGCCAAGGAAACCAGGCCTACATTTCCTTTCCTAGGAGCCAGGTACTCCTGGGGCTCTGCATGTCCAGCTGCGAGCCCCCATGTCAGAGCTGTGGCTCCGTCCCCTGCTGGCTTCGTGGAGCTGGGAATCAGTTTGCACTGGGAATCAGGGCTAAGTCTCAGAGAAGACACAACTAGGATACTCAGCCTTAGGAGACAAAGAAAAGCCACTCAGGGAAGAGGGACCCTGGGCAAGGGAAGTGCGTGGGGGAGCTAAAGGCAGGGAAGAGACAAAGGGAGGAGCCTGGATGGGTCCCAAGGAGCAAAGGGACATCCTGTTTCATCTCAGCAGGAGCCAGGTGGAAGTAGATTCAGCTCAGAGCCTGCAGAGGGCATGGGTACCCCAGGTGTCCCAGGCAAGGGTCAGAGGGGGGTGCATGGTGGAGGGGGTGCTGGTTTGGCTCTAAACATACATCTAGCACCACGACAAGAGACCTCCACTGCACTACTTCACAAGGGGATGAGGACGCAGCGGACACGGCAAGGGCTGGCTCCGTGTACAGCCTGTGGCCCGGAGAGGGGGTGGGGACAGAGGTGGACAGATGCAGATATATATTTATATATATCTGATTCTTTGTACAAAGTAGGGGAAAAAAGAGGGAGAAGAGAACCCTGCTTGGTCACCACAGCTGATGTGGCTCGAACCCCGTCCCTTGCCCCGGCCCTGCCTCCAGGTGGTGTGGTGGGCTCACATCTCATTGGAGTAGGTATAGCTGGGGGTGGCGGAGTACTGGGGCTGTGGCTGGCTCATAGCCCCCTGGGCTGCCCCCATAGCTGCGTTCTGGGCCGCCTGCTGCACGTGCGGATTCTTCCATGCACCCGTGGTCCACTCCTCCTGTGCTTTGCTGAAACTCCCTCCACTGCCCCGGTAGAACTTATGAACCTGTTGGAGGAAAAGCACAAGAAGAGCTCCTCAGTGGGGCATAGTGGTGTACACCTGTGATCCCAGCACTCGGGAGGCTGAGGCAGAAAGATCACTTCGAGTTCAAGGCCAGCCTGGACTACATAGCTAGGCCCTGACTCAAAAAACCTTAAAAAAATAAATAAATAAAAAGAAGGGAAAGGGAAGAGGCAGTCCACAGCCCCTCCAGGAAACAGATGGGATCCACCAACAAAACAGCGCCCCCTCCACCCCCATGCACCATGCAGGTGCAGCAGAGGCCGGCAGGTGACACAACCAGGACACTCAGCCTTAGGGGAAAGGACTGACCCAGAGGACCAAGAATTATGTGTATTCAGAGTCCCATTCCAAGGCCGCCCACCGCACGCTGTGTGGCTGCGTACCATGCTGAGGGCGATGAAGGAGAAGACAGCCATGACCGTGAACATGACAGTGGGGATGAGCATGACCACAGCCGAGCCGACGTTCGTCCCAAAGAAGGAAACTGTGGCGATCCAACCGCTGTGGGGAGAGGCCAGCGTGGGCCGTGTGGGCACGGGGCACTCAGGAACCCCCACCACTGCCAAGACCACCCTACCACCCCAGAAGAAGCCATGTCACTGACACACAGGGACCACCTTGCTGACACTTAGGACTGGTCAGTGGCTCAGGAAGACCCCAAGCCAGGTTTTCCCAGGGGGCGTGACACCCCCAACCACCCAGGAGCCACTGCCCAGGTCCTGCTCCCCTCTGAAGTTACCCCAGATCCTCTCACTCACTCAGGAACTGGCCGCTCAGTATCCCCCAGGCCAGCAGCTCAGCACTTTACACTCTCACCTTGCCACCCCTACTGGTCCTGGGCAGCACCACTTCTTACCAGACGCCCCATCCTGGGATGCCCACAGCCTGGATAATGCTGATGACCAGCTGTGCCATGAAGGTGAAGAAGAATGCCATGAAGCTGAAGGAGCTGTCAGTTCTGGGGCAGAGAAAACGGCTTCTGGCACCCGGAAGAGGGCCAGGGTTTCCTGGTCTTCAAGGACCCCACACCCTCCCAAAGGTAAATGAGTGCATAGTGGATAGAGGACATGCAGAGACTGTAATTAAGAGACCAGTGTGGAACCCCCTCATCCATAGACCTTTGAAGGCATCTGTGGGCCAGGCTATATGAGCAGCGCTGCACAGGGTCTGAGCACCAACAGGCCCTGTGGGCACAGACACAGATGGCCCCACCATGGTGGAAATAAACAGCCCCATTATCAAGGGGATGAGCAGCCCACTGGCACCAGCTAGCTACCTTCCTGGGGACACAGACCAAGAGTCTCAAGGGTCAGAGAGAGTGAACCGCTTTGGCACTAGAATAGACACCTTATTGGCACCAAGATAGTAGATAATGGTCCTGCTGGCAAAGAGATTTAAGGCTCCATTAGCAGGGAGGTGGACAGTGGCTGGCATCAAAAACAGACAGCTTTACTGATAAGAGTCAGTTCCACAGCACCGACACTGAAAATCCCCTTTGGCACTGGATGGGCACATATGGCACCAGGAAGACTACCTCAGTGACACGTGAATGGTGCTCCCTTTGGCACAGAATTGGATAACATGGTTAGCACATGAATGGTATCTGTAGTTCCTGGATGGCGTGTTCCTCCCCCGGGCACCCAGGCGGATAATCTTGTTGTACCAATCAGCTGGGATAAGGATGAGAAGCTCCACAGACAGGAGAACCCACAGGACAAGTGGATACAAGGCTTTCCAGGGAAAGCCGAGCACAGGACAAAACGTGTCTGGTCTCCATGAGGCCCCATCAGGGAAGAAGGAGAAGGAGGAGGAGGAGGAGGAGGAGAAGGAGGAGGAGGAGGAGGGAAAGAAGCACAAGGACAGTCCCAGCTCCCAGCCCTACTGTCGGGTCAGACGCTCTCAGGAAGCCCACACCTTAGGAGGCAGTGGGAGCCAAGGCAAGCAAGGGAAAGTAAAGCCGGGAGGGGCAAAAACAGGGCGAGACAGAGAGAGAGAGAGAGAGAGAGAGAGAGAGAGAGAGAGAGAGAGAGAGGAAGGGTGCTGGGCATGGTGCACATGCCTATAACTCCTGGCTCTCTGGGAAACTGAGGCAGGAGGATTACAGTTCACAAGACCCGGTCTCAAAATGAAAAATGAAATAAAAAAAAAATGAATGGCTGGGGGCACAGCGCAGTGCAAAGGTTCTGAGTTCAGTCTGCGGTTCTTTTTAGGAATGACAGAGAAAAGAGATGTACAGAAAAGACAGGGGAAGTGGACACAAAGAGAGTGCTGGGAGCTGAGGTCAGGGCCAACCACTTACTTGAAGGCTTTGTAAATGGGCCGAAACCAGCAGACGTAGGAGCAGGGCGTGAAGAGGATGAGCCAGAGAAAGGCCAGGCCAAAGTTGGTGGCTCCCCCGCCTCCGATCAGCCACGCCAGACAGCCCACCAGGTTCACGGCCAGTGTGACGCTGTTCACTGCAGACCCACGAGCACATACAGAGAGAGAGGGAGAGACACCAGGCACACACATACACCCAGAATTCAAGCACAGACTCACAGCCAAACACAAGCCAGCAGCACAGATAGAGATGTACACGCGCGCGCGCACACACACACACACACACACACACACGCACACATTAGACATATGCAAACCACATTTACAGATTCACAGCGACACAGAAAACCCACACACCATTATCAATGAATGCATACACAGACACACAACACACACACATACAGGCATGCACACACACAGTATAGATGTAAGAAAGCAAGCTGGGAGCCCAGTCCAAAGCCCTCCCCACGCCCGCTTCCAGATGCCTGAGGAACCTAGAGCAGTCTCGGAACTGGAGCCCAGAGCAGGGCCTGGGGGCTCCTTTGGAAGCCTGGCCTCAGGGTGGGAGAACCGCTCTCCTGACAGGAGGGCCTGGGGATAGGGGTGTGGCTTGGGGTGGTACACATGCTTAGCAGGCACCAGGCCCTGAGCACTGTCCCTGTGTCTAGAGAGGCTTCCATCCTGGGCCCTCCCAGGGGCACAGCAACCACCAGGCCCAAAACGGGAAACAGCGTACACCTCATCTTGTGAGGCTAGGCAGGGAAAGGAGAAGGCAAAAGGCCTCACAGGAACGTTTCTTCTTGCTCAAGCCATCTGCTCCACACTTCCATGGGGCAACAGTAGTGGTTGGCACCTCAGTCTGTATCTTTTTTTTTTTCTTATGCCAGGAATTGAACTCCGGACCTCACACTTGCCAGGAGGCGCTGTGCCACTGAGCTGTATCCCTGGCCTCCATCACTGTTTAGACAACAATCATACTTCCTCCTCTCTGAAGCCCCCTTGGTCATCCCCTACCCCCTACCCGCCAGCCCCCAAGCTCCTGCAGAACTGGGCTGCCCATGTGGTCACCTGAATACAAACCTCAGTCCACCAACCAGACCAATCACTCCCTTCCCTTAGGGAGCATGGTGACACTGAGTCCCAGCCAGCAGGAGGACACAGGCATACTCCATGTTCCATACTGGCACCGACACCAGGACACCCCATGCTTGACCCTGGGCTGAGTGTGCAAAGCCCTGCTGCACATATTATGGCAGGCCCCAGACAGGTGGCATCTGCCCCAAGACAGCCTCTCAGCATCTCAGGGATGACACACATTCCCTCGGGCTAGAGCCCTGGCAGGTGCCCAGTGAGAACTTAGGAGATATTTATAGGCCTTAAATCCAGCTCTGGGTGAGATCTCCCCAGGGCTGGCATCCCGGCAGTCTGGGGTCAGGGAAAAAGAAGACTCCTTAAGTCGGGCCCAGTAGGACCACCATGTAGGTGTGACCATCTCAGGGTCCTCAGGACACGTGTGGACGCTTCTTCCTGTGTGGTCAGCTGTTTCCTTCATTCTTATTGCTGCTTCATAATCTCAGGGAGCCTTGGGATCACCCTTGATCTAACAGCTCTTCCCACAGAAAAGACATCCAGTAAGCCACTGTCATGTGGGTAACCTCTCAGCCAGGTCCCCACTCCAGCTCAGTGTCGCAGCCACGGTTACTCTACTCTCCCTCTGGAACAGACTCCAAGGACTCGGCTGCGCCTTTTCCTGCTGTCCACTGCTTCTGACTCCACTGCTGCCCCTGTCCCGCTTGGCATCCAGGACTCATTACTTCACTGCCTTGTTCCCTCCCCTGCCATGTCTTCTGACCACATGTAACCTGGGGGAACAAAGCTCCCGTCCTACCTGAGCTAATGTCCCCGGGAAGAGAGGACACACAGGGAGGCCCAGCAGGACTACAGATTTATAGCAGTCCCTGTGTGTGACTGGAAACCTTAGAGGCTGGTTTTCTTGGAGAGTGTCCTGCCTCTGCCACACATGCTCTGGGCCTCCTCCCCAAAACACCCGTCACCACGCCTACGTGACATTTGACAGTTAAAAGAACGGAAGCCTTTAGTAATAACCTCCATGTCTTCCTCTCTACATTCAGGGATGCCCCTCACCTGCTGCAGGCTGTCTCTTGTGTCACATGTCAGGACATCCCTTCCTCACTCAAAGGTCAGGAGTTTTGTTTTGTTTTGTTTTGTTTAAAGGTCAGGAGTTCCTGTGCCAGACACACAGACTCCTTTCTTCTGTCACAAAGGGCCTGCTGTGGAGACAGTCTTTGTCACCACTTCTAAACAATCTTGGGCCTAGAGTGGCAGCTACCTGTAGACCTGATTCAAGGCCACATCATGGGGACAAAAACCAACTGCATTAGCACAGTGAGTCCCTGGGGCTGGCACTCTGCACAGCCAGCCTGCCAGCCCTGCCTCACCTGCCTAAGCAGCACCTTCTCAGCAGCCAAATCCCATCATCCACGCTGGCACCTTCCCCACTGACCTGCCACCGTCTGTCAGAGATGGGGCCTCAGACCTGCAACCTCAGCACCCTGCATCACTCAGATCCAGACTCAGAGAAGTACAAACAAGAGCTGCCAGGAGTGACCTCAGCCACTGTGCCACTGCCCCGTCTACAGGAGGGACTTGCTGCTTGTTTTGTTTTTATTTTTTATTATTTGTTTGTTTGCTTGTTTTTCTTTGCTTTGAGATGGTCTAGCTATGTAGTTCAGGCTGGCCTTGAACTCACTATGTAGCACAGGCTGGCCTTGAACTGATGATGATCCTCCTGCCTCAGCCTCCCAAGTGCTGGTATTACAGACATAGGCTACCACACCCAGCTGGAAGCTGCTGCTTGGGAAGTGGTGTGACCAGACACACTGGCTTCCTTGCCTCCTGACTCCCAGATGAATGCTCTTCTCTTTAAATAACCTTCCAAGAAAAGCAAGAAAAAAGAGGGTTTGAGGGAAGGACTCTCTTCAAGTCCAGAATCCTGAGATCCTAGCAATTATCAGTAGATCCCTGGAAAGTTACTCCATCAGAAGGGGAAGGGAACACAAAGACAGGAGTTATATTACCAAAGAGTCCTTTAATCCAGAGGTTCTGTAAGTGTGAAATGGAGGGGGAAACTGAGACCCAGCTTAGGAGCTGATCCCTGAAAGGAGCCTGCTGGGAACCAAGTGGCAAAAGGCTTCCCCATCCATGGAGACCCCAGGCCTGAGGCTGAAGGGCGGCCCCCTACACCCCTGGCAGCGCCCAGCCCTCTTCCCCCTGCCCCAGGCCGCCCCACACTCACGCATCCAGAGGTAGTAAAGGCGCTTGGTCATGCTGAGATGCTGCGGGGGAATGTCGGCCTCAAAGTCTTGGTAGAAACACGGCTTCAGTGGGATGAACTTGGGCAGCGGCGGGAAGTTGTTCACCTTCTCTGTAGGCCACGCACATCCAGGGGTCACCAGGACACTCCACCCCACCCCGGGCCCCTGTGCCCCTACTCCCTGGCTGGGCAGCTCCACATCACCCAGCCATGCTCGTTTTCCTGGGTCTGCCAAATGACCCCAAGCAACCAAGTTCCTGTGCAGACACAAGACTGAGGGACACACTGGGCTGAGGTCCCCTCCCCTGGAGGGAGGGGACAGTTCCAGGAACAGGAAGTGGGATGAGGGAGCCAGGAGATGGGGACTCAGCCTCCACCCAACACTCATTCATTCATTCAGGCCACTGCCCTCTCTAGTCCTCAGTTTACCCAATAGGGTGGAGCCTGGGTCAGAGGGTCCCCACATTACTTCCATCCTTAGCACCTGCATCTCTGAGCCTTAGAAACCAGGCAACTTGGGACTCACAGGGAACAGATCCCAGAAAGGGGACATGGGGCTAGGGGGTGGGTCATCCATGCTGCTACTCCATCAGCTGGACAGGAAGACAAGGGCATCAGGGTGCTCAGTCCCGGCCCCCAGCATCAGACACCTGACGGAGGATGAGACAGGGCCAAGCTGGGGCCTTAGGGGGCAGCAGGGAACAGCTAGGGTCAAGAGGACAGAAAGAGCTGGCTCCAGAGAGCAGAGAAGGTAGGGGCGAGAAAGAGGGCCACTCCCCAGCTCCCACTCCTGTGCTACCGCCCAGCCCACCCTCCTTACCTGCCATGATGGCACAGCTGGCCCTCGGCCCGCCCACGCCTCTGTTCTGAACTGCAGGAAGGAAAAGCCAGAGAGGGTGAGGAGGGGGAGCCCCATCCAACCAGGGCCCTCTCTGAACCCCAGGGTGCTGAAAGCTCCCAGGACAAGACCCGGGACAGCATCCAGCTTCTTGGTGCTGAGACCCTGCATCCTGGGGAGGCAGCTCCTGCCCAAAGGCCACCTCCACACCTGCCTCCTGCTTCTGGTGGACTCGCGCCCTTTGCCTCAAGGCACAGAGTTGGTTGGTGCTCTGAGATCAGCCCAGGGTAGGAGGGGAACTTGGGACAGACGGGACTCAGGAGGGGAAAGCCAAAGGGCAGGGAGGGCCAGAGACCCCTGAGGAGGAAGGAGGCTCTGCCCCTCCCCCTGCACAGCCGCCCTCTCAGACTTCTTACCTACCAGGCAAAGGGAGCAGGCAGAGCTGGCAGTGTGGACCCTGCCCTGCCGAGAAAGCAGCTGATAACCACACCGTGATTCATAATGCTACCTATTGTATAAAAAGGGGGGTGTGGCTCAGTGGTGTGCACTGGCTTAGCATGTATGAGGCTCTGGGCTCCTTGCCAGCACCAAAAGAAGGAAAAAATAAAAGAGAAGAGTAAAAATATTTTTCTATTTGACCCAACAATTCTTATTCTACAAATAAGAAACAACATACTTTATTCCATGTGATATTATTTGAAAGCGGACCACATATTTGAGTAAACCAGGGAAATGAAGTTTTTACACAGATGTAAAAAGAATGCTGGTAAAGTCTGTCGCTTGCTAAGGAATGATTTCTGGGGGAAACTAGGTTTAAAAAAAAAGTACAACATATGATGGATAGAATCCTACCCCTTATGTCAGGAAAAAAGGGGAAGGGCTGGGGATTTAGCTCAGTGGCATTAGCACATGCTTGGCAAGTGTGAGGTCCAGAGTTCAATCCCTGGTACCACCAAAAAGGGGCGGAGGAGTGTGCATATGAATTTGCTTAGTTTTACAAAAGAAACACAGGAAAATAAATAGATAGATAGATAGATAGATAGATAGATAGATAGATAGAAAGAAATACAAGAAAAACAAACTAGAAGTTAATGAAATGTTGCCTACAGAATGGAAGGACGAGAATGAGTAGAGACTTCTTCAGGTAAATTTTTTTTTTTTTTTTTTTGAGACAGGGTCTCACCATGCAGTTCAGGCTGGCCCTGAGCTTATGGTGTGATCCTCCTGCCTCAGCCTCCCAAGTGCTGAGATAACAAGCATGCACTGCTACTTTTGTACATATAATGAATTACACATTCAGAAACTTAAAGTAGAAAGAAGAGGAAATGTCAGGCCTCTGAACTAGACCCCTTGCCTCGTCTTGTTGCTGGTTTTGATCGTCCCTTTGGGTCCGGTAAGTGACATTTTATTTTCTCCTCTGTTGCTCCTCGCTTCCCTTCTCCACCCTTGCTGACCCTCAAGATCCAGTCAGAGTTGTGTGGCAGGAAAACCCAGGCCTAGTCACACTCACCAGGCTCCCTGCCAGCTGCCCAATCTCAGAGACACCTGGTTTGGTCACCCTCTCTACTGTTCTTGACCTCAAGAAACTGATGGAAGGTGTCCCCTCTTTTTCTTGAGTTATCATGGGTAAGTTGCCTCCTCCCATTCCTGTCCCCTCCCCACTGGCTCGCAAGCCAAAGCCCTCATGCCTCTGTCTCACTCCTGACCTGAAGCCAAAACGCCTAATTTACTCTGCAATAAGCTGGACAACCAGGCCACATGGCCAGTTAATGAGACATCTGACTTTTCAGTCCTCCAGGACCTTGACAATTATTGTCACAGTCTGGATAAGTGGTCTGAGGTCCCATATGTCCAGGGCATTTTTTGCTCTCCACCAATTCCCCTCCCTATGTGCCTCCTGTGACCCCACCAAACTTCTACTCCTACCCATACCTCCTCGCACTCCCTACATGGCTCCCCCAGACTATGCCTCGGCCTTCACTACTGACCCTCTTTGGCCCACCATCTCTCCCCGCCCCACCTGCCAGTCCAACAGCACCACCCTTAAATTCCCCACCTCTCCTGTACCACTTCCTTCCCTCCTGTTTCTCCCAATACTTCCCTCTCTTATATGCGATCTTCATTCCCCTTGAGCCTACTCCCCACCAATTTCCTCTTTGTGAACTTGCTGGAGCCAAAGGCTCTGTCCAGGTCCGTGCTCTTTTCTCTTTCATGGACCTCTCTCAAATTAACTGCCACCTTGGTTCCCTCCTTTCAGACTCTCGCAGCTATATTCAAGAGCTCCAAGGCCTAGCCCAGACCTATGACCTCCCTTGGGTGGATACTACTGTCACTCCACACTCTCCCCCGAGGAGTAAAAACAGGTCTACAGTATGGCTCAGGGTCATGCAGGGTTATGCTGAGGCCCACTGCCAAACCAAGCCCCTCTTGTTGGACGGTGCTGCGGACTTCAATGTCAGAGACAAACAAAGCCTCTGTCTGTCTAAAGGGGCACATAATTGCATGATTACTTGCCTTGTTGAAAGACTAAAAAAGGCAGCTCATAAATCAGTCAATTATGATAAACTCAAGAAAATTACCCAAACTGAGGATAAAAATTTGGCTTGGTTTATGTCTTGGCTGACAACCACCCTGACAAAGTATACGACCCTCAATCCAGAAAGCCCAGAGGGACATCCGATTCTCAAAATACATTTCATCACCCAATCAGCCCCTAACAGCCAGGAAAAAAAGCTCCAAAAAATTGACACTGGCCCTTAGACCCCACAATAGGAATTAATCTCCCAGGCTTTTAAGTTCTATAATAACTGAGCCGAGGCTGCCCCCAGCAATACATCTCTGACCTACAATTACTTGCCTCCACCGTACGAAACCCAAAACCTAAACCCAATACCAGTGATAAGTCCAAAGGGGCAGAAAGGGGAACTGTCCCCCCGGACTCTGCTTTAAGTGTCAACAGTCAGGCCACTGGGCCAACAAGTGCCCTAACTCCCAACCCCCTGCCAAGCCATGTCCCATGTGTGGGGCCCTCACTGGAAGTTGGACTGTCCCTCAGCAGCCAGGCTCGCTGTGGGAGTCCCTTCCCAGGATGCCCCACGCAACACTCCTGTCCTCTCCAATCTGATCAGTTGGGCCTTGTGTGACTGATACACCCGGAAGGTCTCAGAAGCCCCCTGGACCATCACCACCACCGAACCCCAGGTAACTCTTATGGCGGAAGGTAAGGCTGCTTTATTCTTAACTGCTACAGGGGCAGCCCATTCCACCTTCCCTTCTCAGGACAGCTGCTTTTAGCTGACATCTCTGTTGTGGGAATTGATGGCGCCATATCCAGACCCCCAAAGACATCTCCCCTCCTCTGCCAAATTCAAAACCACATATTTTCTCATGCTTCCCTAGGCAGTGCCCTGTTCCACTCCTCGGAAGAGACACTCTGTTAAAACTGTCTGCTACGCTAACCCAGCACCATCTCATGCCTCTAGGCTCTTCTGCCCCCCCGTCTTGCACTGGCTCTGATCCCCCATCACTTCTCCCTTCTTTAAACCCATGTGTCTGGATACCTCCACTCTTCTGATACCCACACCAAACCCCCTCATTCCTGTAAAACGAATCAGCTGTACCTCCCTCAGTGCCCTTATCCCCTACACGATTCAGCCCTCAGAGGATTTACACTATCATCAGCGACACCTATCCACGGCTACCACCTTCTCACACCCGTCAGCTACCCTCCCCACACCCCCTTGCTATCAGGAAGTCAGATTCTCACCAGCCCAAGACTGGCAGATCGACTTCACATACATGCCAAAAATTCAAGAATTTAGGGTATCTCCTACTCTGGACAGACACGTTCCCTCGGCACAGGAGGGGACATCTTCCACACTGGGTGGGTATCCTGACTGCTCCCCATTTTCAGGTCCATGGTCACAGTCTTCTTATTGTTTTATTGGGGGGGGGCTTGCCTAATAAGATTTATAACAGATTTCATCCAAGAACAAGTCCGATCCGTGGCAGTCAGACAAGTCCTCCTGATGACCTGCTACACCGTGGTCCCCCAAGCACCCCACGCTGATCCGTGCCGAGACCCTGCCCACCACAGCTGCCCACACGGTCACCAGTCCAGCCAGTGCCCCCTTCCACTTTTTTCTATCAGGTTGCCCACACAGCCCTCAGTCATGCTTGAAGAAGCCTTGGGAAACTACACCCCTACTCCCTCTCTCTCCCCTGATAAAATAACAGGCAGGAATGGCAGGTCTCTCAACTAGACCCCCACCCAACTAGGGCAGGAAAACCCCCACAAACAGGTCTGTTATTAGCACCTGGGGGGAGCATGGTGTCCCACAGGAAGCTGGCAGCTTCCCCACACAGCTCAACCTGCAAAGAGCAGGTTCCCCGAAAAAGCAAAGACTTTCTGTCTTGTCAGCATCCCTGTACCCTGTCTATCATCTAGCCTTAGACCCCCTACTCAGAGAACCAACATTTTGCACCCCCCCAGCAATATGTCCCTAAACTCCTAAACTCCCCCACAAAACATGCCCTCGGGGTGATGGCCTTTTTGCCCTTGGTCTGACCTCTCCCAATGCCGGTCAGCAATACAGTCCTCACACCCTGCTTCAGCTTTGTCTGGTCTTAGTGGTGCTCCAGTTTAGCCTAACAAACTCTCAGTTGAAACAAAGAAAAGTCAATGAAGCTAACTGAACAATAAATTAATAACAGCCCATGAGAAAAAGAATTAATCCAAGTAGCTCGGGATTGCATACTGTGTTCTCTTATATACAGCTGCAGGCCAACAATACCCAGAAGGAAACCTGGAGTTGTAGCAAGTTTGACTATCACTACTGCACCTCTGTGATTCCGGGGACTACAGGCAAGAACAAGTAAGAGGGGTGATGATGGAACTCCAAGCGTGGTGGCGCATGCCTGTAATCCCAGCAAAAAGGAGGCCGAGGCAGGAGGACGGCCTCAAGTTTGAGGCCAGCCTTGGGTATATAGTGAGTTCAAGACCAGCCTCAACTATATACTGAGGCTATTCTTCAAAAAAAACAAAACAAAACAAAACATTACACTTCCTGGGTGTGATAACGGTATTAAGTTTCTTAGCTATTATGACCTGGAGTATTTAAGAGTGAAGTGTTATGATACCTGAAACTTGTTTCAAGTAGTTCAGGAAAAAACCTAAATGTTATATTGTTCTAGATCGAATCAAAGCAAACATGCCAATTTTTTTTCATTTTTTTTTGGTACCAGGGATTGAACTCATGACCTCAGGCTTGCCATCCAGGCACTTAGGTCACTAAGCTAAATCCCTGGCCCCTTTATTTTGTCTTGAGACAAAGTCTGGCTATGCAGTTCAGGCTGGTCTATGTAGCCCAGGCTGGCCTCAAACTCATAACAATCCTCCTGACTCAGCCTCCCAAATACTGGGATCACAGGTGTGAGCCATCACACCTGGCATCATGCCAATGTTAACTGATAAATCTGGGTGAAGCTATACAGGTGTCCCTTGTTCTAGTCTTTCAACTGTATACACTGTATTTGTGTGTGTGCGCACGTGTGCATTTGTGTGTGTGTCCCAAGTTAACTTTTTTGAGATCAGCGTCTCGTTATGGTGTCCAGGCTGGTCTTGAACTGGTAGGTGAAAGTGATCTTTCTGCCTCAGCCTCCCAAGTACCTGGTAGAATACAGGGGGCACAGCAGTGCTAAAGACAGAAATAAGGTAGGGATGGGAATGGTCTAGAGAGGAGCTGTGAGTGCAGCAGAGGCAGCGGCCAAGTGCCAGAGCCCCCGGGGAGGACAGAGGCAGACTCAGGGCAAGCGGGTAGAAGTCACCATCAGTACAGGCAGGCAGAGCAGGACATAAGCAAAGGTGAGCAGGTCTGAAGCCACAGAATACAGGGGAAATCCCGGAAGACAAGGGGATAAAGGCAGGAAGAAGAGAGGGCCTGGCAAAGTCTGCTGGAGGACTCTGCTGGGGCCACAGCCCAGGAAAGGTAGGGCCGCGGGGGACACAGGGCTGGCCTGTCTCCCAGCAACCAGGAAGGATTCACAGAGGAGGCAAGATGGGAGCTGTATGCTCGGGGATGAGCAGGACCTGG